>CAUYQG010221553.1:0-16644 GCA_963574415.1 Tarsius wallacei
GCTAATTTTTTGATTTATTGTAGAGATGAGGTCTCGCCAAGTTGCCCAGGCAGGTCTCGAACCCGTGGGCTCAGGCAATCCACTCACCTCAGCCTCCCAAGGCGCAGGATTACAGGCTGAGCGACGAAGCCCAGCTTAAAAGACACAATTTTTAATGTTGACAATTATATAAGTGTTTAACTGAAGAATGATATGATACCATCTATATTTTTAAATTTTGTCTTGTGTTGTTTTGTTTTAGCCTTGGCTGGAATGCAGTGGTACAATCATAGTTCACTGCAGTTCAACTTCAAGGCTCAGTTTCCGGAGTAGCTAGGATGACAGACATGCCCCACTAACCTTAGATATTTTTTAAAATTTTCTGTAGAGAGAGTCTCTCATTATGTTGCCTAGGGTGATCAAAAACTCTTGGCCTCTAGCAATCCTCCAGCCCTGGCCTCCTAAAGCACTGGTATTATAGGCATTAGCTACCACGTCCAGCCTTATATGACCTATTTTTAATAATAGTTATTATACTTTGAGTTGAGTATATACAATAGGATTAACTACAGTTTTGCTTGCTTTCCTTGTTACTTCTAGTCAATATTGCTGGATTTTCTTTATTATGGATTTGTCAAAAGCAAAATAAATGTTAATAATATTGTATTATGTACTTAAAATTTTGCTAAAAGGGTAAATCTTATGTTGTGCTTTTATTACACTAATAACAACAACAATAATAATAATAATAATAAAAAGGAAGGGGGAATGTACCAGAAATATAACCAGATAAGTTATCTCAATTCATTAATCAAAACTGATCAAAAACAATGTGAAAAATAACATTGTTATTTTGATAGGAATTAAATTGAATCTGGGGATTACTTTGATCAATATGATTATTTTAATGATATTTATTCTTCTGATCCATAAACATAGGATGGTTTTCTATTTGTCTGTGTCACCTACAATTTCCTCCATCAGTGTTTTGTGGTTTTTCTTGTAGACAAAAGTTAGGGTTATTCATCATAGCAGCTGATAGTTTTCCTTTATTCTGGAAAAAACAAACAAACCAACAAAAAGCAAGAGGAGCCATTGAAGCACTTTAGACAGAGTGACATGATCTGAGCTACATTTTTAAAAGATCACCTAGGACCATTGTATAGATAAGAGACTATAGAAGTTCAGTAGTGGTGGCCAAAAACATCCAGATAGGAGGCTATTGTGAGACAGTGGTGATGGTGACCTGTACCAATGTGTTAATAGTGTGGGTAGTGCAAGTTGTAAGATTATGTGTTTATTTCTAAGATACAGCTACAGGAACACAATACATATTTCTGTTGCACTGAGTTCCTGGTTAGCAAAAAGTGAACTCTGCTTAACACTCTAAAGAAGAATATGATTATTTCTGCACATTAAGATGCAAAGTATAAAGGAATGCATAGTAAGTAAAAATATTTAAGTAAATAACATTTGTACGTAAGAAATTGTGAATGCAGAATTATATGAAGTTTGTGTAATACAAAAACAATAAACTGGTTAAGATTACTTGTGGGCCGGGCACAGTGGCTCAGCCTGTAATCCAGCACTTTGGGAGGTGGAGGAGAGAGGATTGCCTGAGCCCGGAGGTTCGAGATCAGCCTGGACAACTTGGTGAGACCTCGTCTCTACAATAAAATCACAAAAATCTAGTCAGGCATAGTGGCATGCATCTGTAGTTCCAGCTACTTGGAAGGCTGAGGCGGAAGGATCCCCTAAGTCCAGCAGGTCAAGGCTGTGGTGGTCGTGAATGTGCCACTGCACTCCAGCCTGGGCGACAAGAGTGAGACTCCAACTCAAAAAAAAAAAAGAATATTTGTGAAAGCTAAGAAGATAATACTATCACAGGAGCTGTTCATGTGTAGAATAAATGAAATTTCTAATGATGAGGTTAGATTCACTTTCAAATGAGAAGCACAACTATAATATTACTAGAATACATGCATGTGTAAAATCAACTAATAAGTCTGCATATGTCATATATATATATATATATATATATATATATATATAGTGGTTCAGATTTTTATGAACTGATTCTCCTTTTACCAACATTTCAAGTTTAAAAAGCCCGTGAAGAAAAATTGCAACTAGAATGGTTCCAAAGAATCAAAAATACTACTCTGAAAAAAAAAAAGATGAGGACTGTATTATTTGGGTGACTCTTCCAGTCCATAGATAACACTTGTATAAGTGACATCCAAATAACTTCGTTTTTTTGTTGTTATTTTGTTTTATTTGTTTTTGAAAGGGTAAACTGAGACAAGGTGGGCAGGTGCTGGTACCGCAGGAATAATGCAAGATTGCAACCAAGTAAGAGGTAGAAAGAAGTAAAGTTTATTATTCACCTTTCACAGATTGGGAATGGAGATGACACTCAGAGGCAAGTGTGTCATTGAAAGGCCAAGAACTAGTATATTTAAGGGCCTTTGGGGTAATCCTGCAAGAGACCTATCAGAAGCTTTCAATTCACAAATTCCTCTTATTATCATTTCTATGGCTTCAGCCAGCCAAGGGACCTGAAAGTTTCTTAGAGATTATTATGCTAAATCATGAATTGAATGGTTGGGCTGTCTTGCATCCAATGATGGCGACTTGCCCAGGAAGTGGGATAGGCTGCCAGCCTGGCCCTCAGTAAAACATCTGAACGGTTCCCAAAACCTGCCTATTGGAAATTTATCTATCTATGTCTAACCTGTGCTAGATTCAAAGCTTGTCACTCTAAGCAAAAATGGTTATGCTGAGGCAAAATGTGAAAAAAGTTTAATCTAAGTTTCTCAGGGTCCCTCCTTTCAGTTTTTATCAGAGACCTAGTAATATAATTGTAGACAGAAACTAGTCTCGGATGAATACACTTTAAAAAATAAACTTTATTTCTACAATAGTCTTATTGTAACATGCTTTCATTAGATTATTTGTGTATGTAGAAATGGGTAAAGATGGATTTCATAATTAGTGAATAACTGTTACCATGTAACTAAGTTTTTAAGATACAATGTCTTAGTTCTCATTATAACTCTTATGTCTTTTTTTGTTACTATATCACTATTACCGTGAGGAAACCATAAATAGAGTTCAGAGTGATTTAAGTAACTTGCTTTTAGTTGCAAAATCCGTATTTAAGGCCAGTTTACCTCACTGTGATATGTCCAGTGTGTAATCTTAGCTAATTAAACAAATTAATTTTCCTGCCATAAAAATATTCTGCATGTATAGATAAGCAGAAAAAAACTATGGTTTTGATATCATGTTTTTATTTATTGTTTTTAAAGAGAACAGGTAACTAAATCAATTTAATATGAAAAATATCAGTAATTATTAAATTATAATATTCTCTTATTTTGTTTCTTATCCTTTGTTTATGCTGCTTAAAAAAAGTAATTTATCCTCACATATTTTAGCATATTCTGGATGAAGTGTTAAGCTGGATAATTTCACCAGGCTGCAGATAACGTTATGTGCCAACTTATTCTTGGGGATGTGTTATTGTCTACAATTTAATTACTGAGTTATCACACATTTTCCATGCTTATGCTCATAAATTGAATCTATTGTCAATCATTTATTTTTTCTTCTGTGACAGAAAAAATCTATTTCTAACATACGTTGCTGAAACAATCTTTCTTCTTTGCTGACTTTAAAATTACTGGAAGTTGTTTTTATTGTTTGTCATTGTTAGCAAAAACATTTGAAAATACTGCTATTTGTCATTTGCATAAGACATCAAAAAAGCCTTACTGGTTATAAGCTCTTATTTTAGGAGACAATAATTTAAAATTATGGAGGAAAACTAAAATTAACTTTAGCTTGGTTTCCTTGTTCCAAAATAATTTTCATTCATGTCTTTATTAAAGTCTTATATAACATTCAATTTAAACCACATTCAAACTACAGTCACAAGTTCTAGCCAAATGCTCCATAAAATATGGCTTAGCTTTTATTAGAAATAGCTTTCATTCTGTTATAATAGTTGTGGGATATTTTGATAAAATTCAAAAACTACAACACTTTAGTTTTAACAATCTGACTCTGGGAGGTAATATATAAAACCAGAGTAGAGCTTTTAACAATTTGACTTTGGGAAGGAATTAATAAATTAGACTAGAGTTTATAACATTCCTCATAAATAAATAACCAGTTAATGATAATAAACATTGCTTCGAGGTTGCAGAATTGTAAAGATCTGTTCTTCTTTTGTCTTATTTTAGATACATGAGAAATCATTAGCCTCTGAGCCCTTGATATAGAAAGCAATGAGGCTGCTGAGTCATTGAATTTATAGGTTGTTCAGCTAGTGCATGGTATCATCTAATCTTATCTACCTAAATTTACTACTCTAGTCAAGATTTCACAAGTTCGTCATTTAACATAATTGTGTCTGACTTCAAATTGAGCCTATGAATTTCACCACTAATATATATTGTGGGACTCCACTAACAAAATTTGAGAATTCAGGAGAAAAAATGAAACTACATTGCTTTAGATTAAATACACTAGTTTTGACCTTGCAGTACAATGAAACTTTCCTACCTGAAAGATCACCAAATGGTCATCGTAATACAAGATTAATGTTAGATGAAAGTAGTCTTTTGGATTTGTAGTTAGTCTGATATATCTATATATAGAGACTATATATATATATATTATATATAATATATATATAACTTTAAAAACTCGGAATTTGTTTATTAATTAAAAATGTATTTACTCTTACATTTTTAAACTTCTTTCACCTTCAGAGCATTCGCCGTGTGATACACCTATCAAGATGCTTTTTCCACTGCTCAAAACAGTTTTTGAACTGGTCAATTTTGATGCCTTATTTAGTACTTCTGGTGTTTTTTTATTTTACCTCTTCCACATCGGCAAGACATTTTGCTTTGAGGATTTCTTTCATTCAGAGAAACAGAAAAAAGTCATTTAGAGCAAGACTGAGTGAATAAGGAGGGGGGTCAAGGGAATCATTCATGCCACTTCTTGGTCAAAAACTGCTGAACGCTCAGCACAGTGTTGGCAGGTGTGCTCATAAATCACCCATCATGAAATGGGCAAATGCATTAAAAGAATCTTCACAAAAATTTCACTGAAGCCAAATGCAGCCTCTCACAACAACACTAGCTAGTACACTGATACTGATGGGTACCTAGATAACTAGTGGGGAAAGCCTCTATTACAAGGGGCCTGTCCTTCAGAAAATAATTCCTTTTTTTCAGGTCTATATATGTGTGTGTGTGTGTGTGTGTGTGTGTGTGTGTGTGTGTGTGTATGTTGAGCTGAACTATGAAGAAATCCTATCAAATCTTAAAGAAGGAGCTATGATATGACTGGTTCCTAGATAATCTAGTATTTGTCATATCTACCTCCTGAGGCTAATACTGGTGTATCTATTGCTAACTGTTCTTGCCACTCCCTAGAGCATATGCAAGGAACAAAAATCATTAACGTAAAAGCAGAAACACTAATTGAAATTGAGACTTGAGACTTTCTCTTAGAAGAAATGTATTGCTTGAGGTAATATGTTTAAATAATCACCATAAGCTTGTTTGTATTTAAATTGCCATTGTATATTAGCTAAGATAAGGTGATTTAATTTTTTAAAAAGTGATGGATCTATCTGCATCAGTTTACTGAGACTACATCATGTTACTTTCACATTGAACTAATTTTTTTTCTTCTTATAGTATTATGATAATTGTGAACTAATTTTTTATTTTATTCCATCAGGTTGTTTTGAGGGGTAATTAGTCCACATCTCTATGAAACTCATTATTATATTTACTGTAGGGCTGTTGTTGAGGATGTCACTCATTAATTGGCTTAGGGTTCTCTATGTTGACCCATGAGAGCCATGTCTCTTATATTTCAAGACTGAGAAAAGCTTTATTTCTCTAGAATTCTATTTTAATCTTTGCTTACTTCTACTATGCATTTTGTGCTTTCAGGTAACATTTGATGCTATTCTGTTTTCCATTTTCACATTTTCTCTGCACTATAGAAAAGAATTTTATTCCATCATGTGTGGTTTTTCACGTGTATAGTTTTAATGTTTTGTATAGTTTTAACATAATTGTGAAGTATACAGTAGTATAATTAATGAATGAATAGTAATTTAAAATGTGAAGTTTTCGAAACTTAAGTTTTTATGTCACTCATGATACAATTCTGACCTGTTAGTCTTTAAAATATATTAATTTTCATAATCAGTTTAACTGTGGAGTTTCATGGCTTTCCTGATTTGTCCAATTAAATAGTTTATTTCAAGGAAAGAAATAAACAGACACCGCTGGAGTTAATGGAAAATAAAATGCTTTTCCTTCTGAATCTATATTACTCTGAAATTTAGAGTGCCTTTTAATAATTTTTGGCCAAGACATATAAATAATAATGAGTCAGCCCCAACTGCCATACGACAAGATAAGATAATGATGTAAAAGAAATTTACTACTAATAAGTTAGTATTCAAAATGTGGGGACAAAAACACCGAGTGACTACAGCCAGTCACTATACAAGGACATGCTGGATATACATTAGTGAACATGCAGACACAATTCCTGTAACTGGGACTGAGAGAAGAGTAAAACTGGTACATAATCACATCACTAAATCATTAATTACAACTTGTGATAAATAATATGAAAGAAAAAAGACGTTCTTCAGATCGGATGGCTATAACAATGCCTCTTGAAGAAAAAAGGACACAAATATTCACCCCTAGAAAAGAAGAAATAATTAAACAAGTGAATGTTCTAGGCAAAAGAAAACACATACACAAGGTTCCCAGGTGGAAAAAGAGCTTGTCATGTGTGAACAACTGACAAAATTGCCAAAGTAAGCGAGGTAAATGGTAGAGTTAGATGAAATCAGAGACATAGGTGAGTCTGTTCATCATAAGCTTCACAGTTCTTGTTAATAATTCAGATTTACCTCTAGGAGAATGTAAAGCCATTGAGATGGCTGAATTTGAACTGACACTATCAGATTTATGTTTATAAAGTTCTCTCTTGCTACCATGCAACAATGATTGAAATGGGAGAAATGTGAAAACAGGGTCTATTGCAATTATCTAGGCCAAAAACAGTCATCATTTGAACTGGAGTGATGACGTTGGAGACAAAGTTATGTGTTTTTATTCTTGATTTTAGAAGAGGGAAGAAGTGGAAGTTTATAATAATAGAATGAATATTGGTGACTAAGAAGGAAGGGTCATCAAAATTGACTTTCACATTATTGTCCTAATTAACTTCAAAGATTATGAAAAGCTATGTAGGAGTAAGCATAATGGAAATTAAAATAGAAAATCATTATACAGTAGATCACACTGCACCTGACTTTTCAGACTGAAATGTGACAAATTTTCTAAAGCAAGTTTTACTTTTAAGTGTCTTGTTTGGAAATCCTGTTTCCTATATATTGAGCACTGCTGCTGAATTACATTATAGATTTTCTTGGTACCTAAATTCATCAAAGTGAAGTCTTTTATTGTACTCCCAATGTCACCTGGAAAAGAGAACTACTGAAGAGTGAAGTAAGCAGTTGTTCCTTTGTGGAGGGGTTAAGTGAATGACTTGACTTGTGACACCTTCGACTTTTTACATATTTACTTGAAAAAAATCAGCTTACACAGCAGTGCTCAGGAAAAAAAAGTTCATGGCTGAAATTGGCATATATTATGCCACAAAACAGCTTCAGCAATAAAAAGATTTTAAAACAGATTTCTTTTCCAAACTAAAAACGTAGGAAAAACCCCAACAAAACAAAATAAAAGGGAACAGAAAAAAATATATTATTGAACATAAAATATATTCATTTACAAGTATAAAAGAAAGTGCTTAGAAAAAATAAAATGTGTTTTATTAGCCTAACCTAATTAAGAACAAATATAAATCTTTAAAATGTAAAATATGAAATAATAATCATCAAAAAAAGGAAAACTTAAAATTATTTGGATATTAGTTTTACATCTTTATATAAATATTTTAGAAAAAACTGATAACTCTCTGGGAAACTATAATACCAATGTTCCTCTAATAAGGAAACTCGTGTAAGAGTTAATTCCATAGAAAACAAATGGAGAATGTTTCCAAAGATCACTCAAAAATGACTTTACAGAGAACTCTTAACAGATTGAAAAACCAAATAACCAAAAGGGCATTTAAAAGCATAGAAAAAAACCAAATATGACTTAATTGCTTACACCTCATAAAGACTGCATGCGTACATACAAACACAATATTCTAAGCATTCACTTCACTTACATATATTATCTGCAAAAATTCTAAACAAAATACTAGCAAGCAGAAGATAATAATAGATAACAAAAAACACATCATAATGAAGTGAGATTAATTTCAGTAATAAAAGGGCATTTCAAAGTTAATTACAGTAACTGCTTTACATTTTTGTTCAAACCGAAGTGAAAGAGTTGCTCTTATTAATTATATCAGGTATCAGCACAACAGCAATAATCCAGGTCTCTTCTGAGGAAACTACTGGTTATTGTTTCTTCATAGGGTGTATCATGTATCATATTTGTAATTTGTAATGTATATGTAATGGTACAATATTTTTTTTAAGCAGCACCTAGGCTAGAATTTAATCTTCATGATGACAAGGACTCTGACAATTTCATTCACTATTATGGACACTAATCTAGTAATTACATATAGTAGTGCTAAATTAAAATTTGGTGGATGAATGAACTAAGTCAATATTAAGTTGTTATTATTTCCAAAGTTATCAACTCATTATAATATATATGTATATGCATTCCTTGATATATATACACACATAGAGTGAAAATATGCACAAGTATACTGCTTTGATTCTCACATATCTTAAAGTTAATAAGAGACCTCATGAATGAAGAATAAAAGGATATTGTGTCTAAGAATACAAAATATTTCATGCAGAAATATTGATATGATTAATTATTAAAATGAAATTTGAAGATAAAAAGTTAGAATAAGGCTATCACATGCAACTCTCCTCTGTGGAATACAGCTGTATTTCTAATATCTCAAAATAAAGGGAAAAATAAGTTATGAACAATTTCTATCTTCCAAAATTTTTAAACGCCTGAAAAAGAGTAAGCTGGCAAATAAATTAGTGGAAATTTTAACATCTTAGTCTGATGTTGTTTCTTGCAATACACTCAAATTCCTAGGACATTTTAAATTCTATGCGTTAAATAATTGCTAAATGATAGTATCCAAGGAAGGATAATCTTAAAAAATGAGTAAAAACTATTAAAATTAAAAATTAAATATTGTCTTTCATAGTTTGTTTAATATTTACTGAATTTATTTGAAAAATTAAAACCTTATACTTCATAATAATGTGGAAAATATCTACACAGGAACAAATATATTACAATACAAAGATCATTTCTTCTACGTTATTTTCATGGAAATAATTACCTCATATAATAGCTGACATTTACTTAGATTTATATCCATACTATATTGTGTGGTGAAAATGATTTTGGCTTTACAGTTAGAGGAACTTGGCTCTATCATAAAGAGTTTTAGAAGGAAAGACACCCTTGTGATTTCACTATCTGGAAGGTTATCATGAAGCTTTGCAGGTTTATTGTGATGACAGTATCTATTATTACCATGGGAAATAGAATTGCTGAAAGGATAAAGCAGTATAAGTACCTAGCAAAACAGATCAAATGCTCCCACATGTTAATTTCCTTCCCTTTTGTTTTCTCTTTCTTTCTTCAGGTAGCAGAATCACATTTACTGCTTATTAGTAAGAAAGTATCCCTTTGTGGTGCTTTAGTAAGGATGTGTCTTTGAACTGATGCTCTTCTTTTCCAATTGCAATGATGGCAATATTAATACTATTTGGAAAGGAGGAAATTATTAACAGTATCATATAACCATGATGCTCTGGTTTTACCAGACAACGACTAAAACAATAAAATGACATTTATATTAGTTACGCGGGACTATAACAATTTTCCTTCTTCTAAGGTCCCTGGTTATTTCTGAGAGTCTCCATGATTGCGTTCAGGGCAGATTTTTCAATTTCCTGCTCTAAGCTCATCCCAAAACTACAAAGTTATTGTCTTCTATTGTTTATTGATGTTGTTGATAGTGATCCTAGTTGTTTCACTGAACTGAGGAATAATCCTAATGCAAACATCACTGGTAGTAACACAAATAATAACAAAAATAATAATTGCTATATTTTGTATCACCATCTTACACTATCTTACATACTGTCCTTACTTCATTTGCTATGCTGACAAATAAGGGAAGCATTTGTGAAATTTCCAAAGCTTTAAACTCCCTGATTTCATGTAATTGTAAGTGACAGGGCCAGAATTAAACAGAATGTTTTTGACACTACAGAACTTGGTAAAAAAGAAAAAGAACAACAGCAAAACCAAAGCCCAAACAAAACAACCCAAAACCTCAGGGTAATATTGGCAAATAGGAAAGGCTACTCTAAACTCCACAGCTGTAGAAATTGGTAACTGGGCTTCAATAGGATTCAGAGAGGAAAACTTGGTCAGGGGATAGTTAAATTTTTTTTTTGAGATGACATTATTACTTTATTTTATTTTTTATTTTAAAGATATGGGATACAATTTAGGGTTAGGTACACAAGTGGTCATCGAACAGGTAATTTATTCTAGGGTGGGAAAAAAATTACAGTCAGTTAAAGACAAAGACAAAGATGTAAATACACTCTTAGGGAGGAGTGTTGGAAAGTAATTTAAACATTCAGTAAATATGTGGACTTAAGATATGAAAAAGTGAATTTAAATGGCAATATGTGGAAATAAATTCATAAGGCATATTCAAAAAGGTCAAAATCTGTGAAATAGCAAGATCTTTTGCATTTTTCATGCATATTTATGCTATCTTTGAAAAAATAGGCAGTCTTGGTTGGACTAAGAATGGGTCAGAATAGATTTGTTTATTATATTTTTTTCTTGATTTAAATATATTGCCATATTTTAAATTCTTAAACAAGCTTTTCAATTTTCACTTTCTTTGGAAGTCTTTTATTTTTGCATAAAAATTTTTGGAAAACAATTAGAAAATGTCTTGCTATAGAGTATTTCATCACTTTTATTGACTTTAGCAAAATTGTAAAATATAAGTATCCAAAATAATGCTTATCCCAGAACTGAATGCCAAGTGCTGTTATTGTACATTGGCGTCCCTCAGCTTCAACGATGCGCTAAAATAATGCTCAGAACTTGTGCACAGTCAGATGCAATGTTACTTGCAATTTTAAAAATTGTAAGTGCTTATCTTTAAAATTCTGGCATCTAGTTTCCTTTTAAATGGTTCCTTAAAACGTAAGCTTCATCGTATGCAATAACATCCTTGCAGTAATCATTTAAAAATACAGCACTCTATTCTTCATTTCAGAACTCTCAAGGATTACTAAGAAGTGTGAACAAGAGAGGAAAGTTGCCTCTAGAAAACCAGTAAGCTTTTTCCAGATTTATTCCTTTGTTTTTGTTACTGAAGATTATTTAAGATAATCAGAACTTTAGAAGTATAAGAGACTTCTTGGGAAGAGGAGGATCATGGAGATTAAACATGTTATTTGAAAGATAAAAGAGCAAATTTGGGGCATGTTTCCCAAACCCTTTGACACTTTGGGGCCAGTTCAAACCTCATTTCTATACTTTTCTCCCTTGAATTTAAATATATATATTTAAAGATGTGGGGTGCAATTCAGAGTTAGGTACATAAGTGGTCACTGTACAGGTGCAGTTTGGGCAATCCTTACTTTGCCTAGTTTGGGATCAGGTACCATCGCTAATATTATGTGCCCCACTTCCCTCCCTCCCTTGGCAGTGTCCCACTGCTGCAAATTCCTTTCATATAGTATTATGATAAGTGTTCATGATTCACTTATGAGTGAGAACATGTGGTACTCAGTTCCTTGTTTCTCTGATGGATCACTGAGTCTGATGGATTCTAAATCCATCCAAGTTCCTGCGAAGTCCATAATTTTGTCCTTCTTTATTGTTGTACAGTATTCCATCATGTATATGTACTGCTGAAGTCATTCTACAAAAAAGATACCTTGCATGCATTTTTATTGCAGCACTATTCACAATAGCAAAAACATGGAACCAGTCGAGCTGCCCATCAAAAGTGGACTGGATTGATTGAAACTTTAAAAAAATTGATTTTATTTAAATGAAGTTTGTAACACTTAGTGATATTAGGATATGCAAATGTTTACTGTAAACTTCTTACAATTATCTCACATTTCAGGAAACAATACCAAAGACATATAACAATAAACAAAAATGTGAGCTAGCATTAATTTAATTACCTTAGTTGTTTATATTTAAATCAAAGTGACACAAGATATTTTAAAAAAAGAATATTTTTTTCTGATTATTTTACTTTATATTATATGCATGGTGTTTTGATAAAGAATATTTTGTGAATTCATTAATCCCAATGGAGCAGAGTTATTAATGTTTGCTTTCTGAAAACCAGATTTCAATCTTCTTTGTCAACTGTCACTCTTTTTACACATTTCCATCAATGAAATATCTAGAGAAAAATAAATCATCATGAGTATGATTTGTCATACCATTCTTATAATACTTGCTACTGTGAGTACAGATTTAAATATTTAAAATTAAGTAATATATCCATGTAATTATTTTATAGGCAAATAACTCAGTGAAGTAAATTTGACTACAGTCTATGAGTGTGCTTATTATAAAAACATTATTTAAGATAGTTAAAATGCTTTAATCTAATTTGATATTACTTATTTGAAGTTCATATTTTTGTGTTGGGATCAGAATTTCTGTTGTTAAGATAATGTTGGAAAGTTTCTAGTAATCTGTGAAGACAAAAGATTTCTCCTAAATAATATTTATAATAATTTATATACACTTCATGAACAATATACTATTTAATACAATGCTGGCTGCTATTAACAGATAAACTTCAGAATCTCAAAACTACTTCATAAAGTCCCAAAACATAGAGACAGAGACAGGAAGAAGGTTGTACTAAGTAACATATTTTAGGAACCAGGATGAACAGAAGCTTTTTCATCAGCTACACATCCTTATGTCTTGGGTAATCAGCATCTGGTCAGTAGGCTTGACAACAAGAGAATGCTCCTAAGAGTGAACTTTAATGATTGGGCCAGGTCTAGAAGTGTAATTAATTCATCTCTGACCTACAATCATTGGCCCTTACTATGTCATATGAAAGAGAGACTCAGTAGGGAAAGAAAACATTTGCTCATTCTATGCTACAACTCACTGTTTGATCAGTCTACCTGGAGTGTCCATGCTGGAATTTATTTGGATGTTGAGACAGAAGTCACAACACATCCACCTGTGACAATGAATAATGTATTTAATACTCTCAAAAAGCCAGAAAGTCGCAGAAAGCACAGGGCTAAAGTAGGCGTATGGTGAGAAGACCTGCAATCAGTGAGGGTGATTTGGGGCTTATATTGTGGTTCAGATGTAGAGCCAGGGTAAGGAATTCCTGCCTGCAGGCTAGAAGCTCTTCTACTTGATAATCCTACTTTTACTTTCTTGGTTGTCCTGATGGGGTATAGTCTGGGGAGAGGAATGGAAATCAAAAAACTGTCAATGGTTAACCATCAAAAATAGAATCAGCCTTTTTATAATTATTATTGTCATTATTATTTTGAGTGGGAGTCTCATTCTGACACCTAGGCTGGAGGGCAGTGGCACGATCATGGCTCACCACAGCCTTGACCTTCTGGGCGCAGGAGATCCTTTCACCTCAGCCTTCAGAATAGCTGGGACTATAGGTACGCACAACCACAACAGTATAACTTATTTTTGGTTTTTTGTAGACACCAAGTCTCAGTATGTTGTCCAGGCTGGTCTCAAACTCCTGGGCTCAATTGATCTTCCTGCCTTGGCCTGGCAAATTTCTGGAATTAAGGCATGAGCCACTGTGCCCAGAATCAGCCTTTTTAATAAACTCATCTAAAGTTATCTGGTCAATGATCAGTTTAGGTAGCTCTAAAGGGTAGTTTAAAAAGAAACAAATTCCCTAAAACATAATCATAAGAAAAAAATAAGTTATCTCTTCAACTGACTGGTCTAACAACCATGCTTATCCATCTGAAGGTTCTAGAACATATCATGTTTTTGTTTTAGTTGTTTTTTTCCCCAAGAACCTATGCATGGTTTACATATGTGTTTCTTCAGTTTAAAATGTTCTCTTTAACACTTTTCAAACCTACCCTCCAACTTTGCCTGGTGTGAAGATAAAACTTTTAAGAAACATGTAAGATCTGTGTTTTAGAAAGAGAAAACTCCTTTGAACAATTTAAAGAAATGTTGAATAAATTTGAAAACTCTACAAATGTTATTGAATAAGTCACAATATTTAAAATATAATAGTTCACCTTAAAGTGTTAAACCAAAAGGGAAGAAAAAAAAAGAAATCCCAAAGGGAGTATTTTTGTATGTGCTAAAATAAAGAAAGAAATAAACAAAAATAAAAATTTTATAGTCCACCTATAAAATACAGCCAGAATTATTCTCTTTCTTTTTTTTTTTTTTTATTTTTTTTCAGTTGGAGTCTCACTCTGTCGCCCAAACTTGAGTGCAGTGGCCGCTCCCAGCCACTGCAGCCTTGACCTGCTGGGCTCCGGCGATCCTTCCGTCTCAGCTTTCCGAGTAGCTGGAACTACAGGTGCGCGCTACCATGCCCGGCTAATTTTTTGATTTATTGTAGAGGTGAGGTCTCACCAAGTTGCCCAGGCAGGTCTCGAGCCCACGGGCTCAGGCAATCCACTCACCTCAGTCTCCCAAGGCATGGAATTACAGACTGAGCCACCGAGCCCAGCCAGAATTCTCTTTCAAAAATAAAGAATAATTACCAAGGTGAGGAGTAAATTTCTGTTATGAAAGTAAATGGAAATAGACCAAACAATTATAATACAGAAATTTCACCATGATACAGGGGGATGGCTATTTAAAATCTTTTGTAAATTGATCCCAGTGCTCTAGGGGATATTTAGCAATGTGTATCAATAAGCTCAAACCCTTGCTTCAGCAAATCTACTTATTTCAGAAATAGGTGAGAGAGAAAGTATTGACAAAAGGAAATTAATTCTAGTGTCTTTTACAAAAGTGAATATTTCAGAGACGATTTTGTTTTTGTATTATTAGGAAACTGGTTAAATGAGTAATATGTACAATGAATATCATAAAGCCACTAAAAATGAGGTCGTTTTTTTGTAACTATATAAATAAAAGGTACTTCTGGAAATACCTTTGGGGGAAAAAGGGCATAGGGGAAAACTTCATTGTAAGAACAGACCATTTACATACGATATCTTTTTTTCCAAACTGTATCCAGCTTTATTAAAGTTACATTTCATAAACAATCATGGTATTTCAGGCAGGACACGGGCAGACAATTGTTAACAGTATACAACAATTTTCAAACTCCCTTCTTTAATGGACTACCAAAATCAGAAAGCCACTGTAAAACCCAATGAAGTCTTCATCTGATGTTCTGAGCAGGGAAAGTTTAAAGTGAGGGTTGACATTTCATATTTAGCATATTGTTTAACAACTTTTCACAAGCCGACCCTGACTTTCAGGAAATGAAATGAAAATGGCAGAATTTGTCTGAAGATCTACAATCTATAAACGGAACTACTGCTTTTATGAAGGGTGCCGTCTCAGTGGCATCATTGACATACTGGCAACCAATTATTGGGGGTTAGGTCCCAACAGATGTCTGGGTTTAAGGAAGTTAAGTCTATGCCAAAGGCAGAAAGGGAGAAGAGGACATAAAAAATGAATTTGTTTTTCCACACCACAAGGCATTTGTAACAAAGTGGCTATGTGTGTCAACATTGGGAAATCCCCTCCTCCTGGAAGCCAAGAAGACTCTTAAAAACTAGAAGGGAAAGGTGTTTTCCCCACATCAATCCAGCTTTGGAGACATTCTATTAGTGCCATATGCCCCTTTCCCAAAAAACAATGCAGTGTTATGTGTGCTAACCACATAGCTTTAAAAAAAAAAATTCTGCATTTTTATAAAACTTGATAAAAAATAGTATTTCTTTTTATTTTTTTATTTACTTTATTTTTTTATTTTTAATTTTTTTATTTTATTCAATTTTTTTATTATGATATTGTGGGGTACAGTTAAGGGTTAGATATACAAATATGCTCCATTCAGGCACCCTTGTTGATAAGAGGTGTCTCCCCCTCCCCAGACAGATATTTACTACCATTAATCCCATCTCCCGCACCCCCCGCCCCATAGTTTCCCACTACTGTCAGTCATTTTCTTATGGTAATACGTTGGATGACCAAGGTCTACTATATGAGTGAGAACATGTGATACTCAGTTCTTTGTTTCTGTGAGAGGTCACTCAGTATTATAGACTCCATCCAGTATTATAGTTCCATCCAGGTTACTGCGAAATTCATGATTTTGTTCTTTTTTTTGGCTGCATAGTATTCCATTGTGTATATGTATCACATTTTTTAAATCCAGTCCTCTTTTGATGGACAGCATGGTTGCTTCCAGGTTCTTGCTATTGTGAACAATGCTGCGATAAACATACGTGTGCAGGTATCTTTTTTATAGAGTGATTTGAGTTCTTCAGGG
>CAUYQG010221557.1:0-11177 GCA_963574415.1 Tarsius wallacei
TTGAGTTGGAGTCTCCCTCTGTCACCCAGACTGGAGTGCAGTGGCCACTCCCGGCCACCGCAGCCTCAACCTGCTGGGCTCCGGTGATCCTTCCGCCTCAGCCTTCCAAGTAGCTGGAACTACAGGTGCGCTACCACGTCCGGCTAATTTTTGATTTATTGTAGAGATGAGGTCTCGCCAAGTTGCCCAGGCGGGTCTCGAACCCGCGGACTCAGGCAATCCACTCACCTCAGCCTCCCAAAGCGCGGGATTACAGGCTGAGCCACCGAGCCCGGCTTGGTTGAAACTTTTATGTGGATCATGCAAGGTCTTGAAGGCTTTGGGGAAGAACTTTGGTGTGAGAGGAGAGTTTTGGAGGGAGTTTAAGCAGAAGAATGATCGAATCTGGGTTCCGTTGCAAGAAACTTTTCCAGCAGCTGCCTGCATGACAAATGCAGGAGGGGCGGGGCCAGGTGGAGGCAGGAAGTATGGACTGTGTACAGCTCTTTGCAAACCTTGGCCGGCCCAGGAGAGGCCTACAATCGAGCTCAAACATCAACCTGTCAGAACGGCCTTCTCTGCATGGCAGGAACCCAAAGGCATGATGGGCATCCTCAGACTCACCCTGACCGCAGAGAGGGTCCGACTTCGCTGGGGAGAACCTTGGGCACTGCCTTTTTGCAGAGAGCAGCCACTCCTGCCTCTGTGTGCTTCATAATATATTTTCACTCTAATATATCTACTTTTCTTGACTCATAGCTGCCTTGCTGGATACTTTCACTCCCCATGACTCTGGCCATGCCACATCCAGCTGCCATGTACTGTGTGTGTATGTAGGTGAGTTTGTGAGTGTGTTTATGTGTGAGTGTATGCACTTGGGATGTGGGTGGGAAGATTCTGATAGATGTGTGTGCCACGAATGTGACTTTCCCTCCAGAAGCCCAGGCTTCATGAGACTTCTCAAGAGGGCCCCCTCCCTCTCTCTCAAGGTCATGACCAAGTCCCTGTGGCTTATACAGTGCCAGGCATGGATGGAGAACCAGCACAGGACACTGGAGCGCGTTCTTGAGCCCTCCACCTCTGTACAGGACCAGGGTGGAGGGGACCAGGAAGGAGTGGGGGGGGAGAGTGAAGGTCAAGTGCGACAGAGCCTGGAGGTTGTGTCCAGGAGCCTGGCCCTGTTCTGACTCCCAAGGATAATATGAATGCCGAGGGGCATGCCGCAGAGCAGCCAGGCACCCAGGAGGGATGGGCCCTTCGCACTCACTCACCCAAGAAGAGGGGTTGGGTGAGCCTGGCAATTGTCACGGCTCTTCTGGCAGAGGTGGGCTTTTTAGGGCCACCTGGGGGTCGCACACCTGCACTCAGCCAGCGTATGCGCAGAGAAGCGTTCTGGGGGTGTGGGGTCATTCTCTCCCTACCCTGTTACAATCCGAGGGTGGCAAGTGCCAGGGACCCTGCTGGGACCCGGGGGCTCACAGAACTATCCTACGGCACCCAGGACACACCTCCTCCTCCCCTGCAGACAAGTAGGGCATGTAAACTGCCCTGGGATGTCCGCTGATTTAGTTGAACTTCTCAGCATTCGCAGGTCAGGGTTGTAATTGAGAAGGCAAACCACAGGCCCGGAGAGAAGCTCAGGGGTGAAGCAGAGCCTAAATGTTTTTTATGCGGAGGAGGACGGAAAAGTAAAAGTGGCTGTTTTAAAAAAAAGTCAGACGTATCCTCAAGGCAGCGCTCAGCAGCCTCTCCACACGGTCTCCCTGTTGCACAGGTTTTTTTTTGTGTGTGTGTGTGTTTGTTTTTTAAGTGAGACAGCAGGATTTATTAAGAGGACAGAAAAGCTCCCACAGTGGGAGGGGACCCGAGGGGGTTGCTCGTGCAGGTTTTGATGATTAGCTTGGTGGGTCACCCAAATTGGAAGCAGCTGCCTCTGGGTCTTTGCACATGCTGTTGTTCTACCTTTCTTTTTCTTCTCTACCTGGAGGCCATCTCTTCCTCCTTCGAGATGTTCCTCAAAGCTTCTTCCTGGAAGCCTCCCCTGACCCCCTCAGGTGAGGTCGGAGCCCCCACAGTCTCCTGGTTTCACCCACTCCACAGCACGGTCCACTCTGTTGTGACATCTGCTTCCATTTCTGTGCCGCCTCTGGTGATGAGGTTGGTGAGAGCAGAGTCTGTGTCATGTTAGATCAGTCTGCTAGTTCACTGGGTTCTACTTTGACCACTCTCTTTAGAAGATCGTCTCCACTCGTCAGATTTTTTTTTTTTTTTTTTTTTTTGTGTCGGGGTCTCACTCTGATGTCCCAGCTGGAGTGCGGTGGCATGATTACAGCTACTGCAACCTCAGCTTCCTGGGCTCAGGAGATCATACTGCCTCGGCTTCTCAAGTAGCTGGGATTGCATGTACCACCAGGCCCAGCTAATTCTTTGATTTATTGTAGAGACGAGGTCTTGCCAAGTTGCCCAGGCTGATCTTGAACCCCTGGGCTCAGGCAATCCTTTCTCCTCCACCTCCCAAAGTGCTGGGATTACAGGCGTGAGCCATGGCGCCCTGCCAAGATCTTTTTTAATGCATTATCCAGACCCTTGGTGCATTAGACAACAACAGCAATAATTATAAAAATATCTTTCTTATTACAACAACAATATGTGTTCCTTATAGAAATTTCTTCTGCTTGTTTTATTCCCAAGTACCTGGTGCAGGGTCACATGTGGGGGTTAAATCCAGCCGGTCGGGTCAGTGGCCAGAGGTGGGGACCAGAGTTAGGAAGCATCACCCGCACCACCATCCTGGCCGCCGCCTCAGCCCAGCCCACTGGCAAGCCCAGACGTAGCCCCACCCCCACTGTCACCTTGGCACGCCCCCCTCAAGGTTACCCAGATTCAGAAGGCCATTCGCAGGAGCCTGGCTTCCCAGGCCGTCTGGAGACTTCTGGAGGGTGAGCGGGGTGGGGCGGGGGTCGTGAGCACCTGGACCGTCCAGCATTGGGACCTTGGCCGAAGGTCTCGCAGTTTCTTTCTGCACCGGTCTTTGCTTTTCTCGCCACGGCCACTAGAGGGAGACGGCGCTCCATGTTCTGGAAAGAAACTTTCCCCTCGCTCCCGTGGAGGAGCCCGTGGAGGAGCCCAGAGCGCCCCTTGCCTGACCTTGGAACTTCAGGCTCAGTGCCTTCTGGTGAGGACGTGGAAGGGCCAGTCTAGGGGTCTGTGGCCCTCACCCGGCGTCGCCCCCGCCCGGGCTGTCTGTCATCCTTGCCTGAGATGGGGAGCCCAGCCCGGGAGGACCATGGCCTGGAAGCTGCCGGCTAGCAGGGTCGTGGGAACCACTTGGAGGAAGGAGTGCTGGCTACAGCAGGAGGAAAGTGTCACCTGGGGCCCATGCCCGCCCTGGGGGGCTCCTCTGGCATGATGCGATGCCGCCAGCTCCTGGCCTGGCTGCTCCCTTCTGCAGGGGGTGCCCGGGCCTGTCTCCAAGGCCAGCTTGGGGATACTCGGGGAGGAAAGACAGCAGGGCCAGGCGGAGAGGGACGGCCCTGGCTTGCGTCTAGGCAGCCCAGGGACTACCTGTCAGAGGCCACGGCTGGAGGGAGGTTGCAACTGATCAGAATCACCCATGGGTACTTTGTGTGTGTGTGTGTGTGTGTGGGTGGGGGCCTCACCAGAGAAGGGAGAGTCCACCAACACAACTAACCCGGGTGGACCAGGAATTCCCATGGCTTCTGTCCTGGGTAGCAGTGGGGACCCTCTCCCCCAGTTGCCATCTCCATCCCCCTGCGGTGAGGGTCTTCCTGGGGCCCCAAGGGGGGCATGGGCCAGCCCGAGGCCGAGGGGTCCGGCTTGGCTGCAGGCAGCTTCCCCCACCGCTCGGCCGAGGAAGGCCTGGCCCTTCCCACGCCCCTCCTGGAATGCAGGGCCGCTCCTGGGAGTTGAGCAGAAGTGTGACTTTCCCTCCGGAGTCCGGGGTCAGCCTCCCAGGCCCGGCCTGCATTCCTGACGCAGAGCCAAGATGAGCCAGGGGCCGGGGGCGGCCAGCTCGAGGTCTGGCAAGCCCCCTCCCCTCAGATCGCCTGTGCCTTCTTTGCGGGAGGGAGGCATGCTGATACCAGACATTCCACACTGGGTGTGGGTGGGGGTGCCCACCCCAGGGCTCTGCTGTGTTGGGCACCAGGGATAAAGACACAGTGTCACCTGCAGGTACTGCCAGCAGGCTCACTGAGGCCGTGTGAAGGCCTGGGAAATTGTGGGAAGACAGAGAAGCAGCCCCCGCTGGCTGGGACAGGGGAGGGGTGGGGGGAGAAGTGGGAGGAGGTGGTGTAGCAAGGCCTATAATGCCCTTTAAAAACATTTTTCTTTTTTCTTCCTTTTTTATTTTTTTGTGTCGGTGTCTCACCCTGTTGTCCAGGCTGGAGAGCAGTGGCAACGATCAAAGCTCATCGCAGCCTCAACCTCCTGGGCTCAGGTGATCCTCCCGCCTCAGCCTCCTTCGTAGCTGGGACTACAGGCTCGTGCCATCACACCCGACTCATTTTTAACATTTTTTTCTTTTGTAGAGATGCGTTCTTGCTACATCGCCCAGGCTCGTCTCAAACTCCGGGGCTCAAGCAATCCTCCTGCTTTGGCCTTCTTAAGTGCTGGGATTACAGGCGTGAGCCACCACAAAACCTGTAATACTCTTGAAAACAGTAACTGCCATCACTTAGCACCTACTAAATGCCTGACACAATCTGACACCCTCTTACTTCAAAGATCCAGAAACTGAGGTTCAGAGAGAGTAAGGAACTTGTCCAAGACCCCACAGCAGAGGCAGGCCGGGCCCCTAGGTCTGTCTCCTGGACTAGAGGGAACTCCATCACGTCAGAGACACCTGCCCCAGCTGAGCTCCCAGGACGCAGCCTCCGGAGGGCTGGAGAGAGGGAGGGAGTGGACTGACCGGGCCCCTGAAAGCAAGGAGAGTGAAGCCCAGAGCGCCAGGGGCACGGCCACACGCACTTCCGCCGGAGGTCCTTTGGGGGGGGCCACGTTCCCCCAGGCTGGGACAGTGCAGTCAGGCCCATCCTGCCCTCCTAGACAGGCCCTTGCCCTCCTGGGAGGACGGCGGAGGCCTCCCCCGGGCAGCTGGAGAGACGAAGAGGCTGAGGCTCTCAGCTGGGGAGAAAGCCAGAGCCAGAGAGGAAGAGGCTGAGAGGAGACCAGACTGCCCAGGGCTCTCGGTCTGGACGCCGCCTCCCCCTCCCAAGCTTCTGGAAGCTTCTCCCTGGTGCATTTAACAGCCAAGGTTGGGGTTCTGTTCCCATAGCTGGATGCCTCGAATGTTCATGTTTTCCACATCCCTGTGTGGCAGCCAAAAGCAGCTTGCCAGAGCCAGGAGCGCTGGGCCCCGAGGGAGAACCGAGACTCCCGGGCCCAGGATTGAACGCGGAGACGCCGCTTAAGCCAGGGCACAGCTGACGGCTTTTTCTCCTCCCTGCTAGCTGCTGGCTCTGGCTGGGTCTTTGGTTTCCTCCTCTTTTCTTGTTGTTGGCCTGCTCCCTTCACCACCGCCCACCACGATTTGCCCCCACACAGGGTGACGCGTGGGAAGGGCAGGACCTATTTCAGAGGGATCCTGGTCCCCAGCCCACAGGCAACATGACCCGGGCCGGTCACTGCCCTCCCTGAGCCTCCCTGCCCTTCCTCTAGAGTGAGACTGACAGCTCCCGACAGGTGGCTTGTGGGGTCCATGAAGTCACAGGTGCAAATGCCCAAGTCCATTGGCCCTTGAGAACCGCTGGATCTAGATCCTGGGAATGACTACAAACAGACAGAGAGGAGACTTTTTGTCTTTGATAGGCCATACAGGGTGGGATAAAGACGGACCCTCTCTGAGTCTTGACTCTCCTATGAAACGAAAATAGGCCAGGTGCAGTGACTCACACCTGTAATCCTGTGCTGAGGTCAAGGCGAGAGGATTGCTTGAGCCCAGGAGTTCAAGACCACCAGCCTGGGCAACCTAGCAAGACCCTGTCTCTGAAAATCTAATAGTCAGCCGGCATCGTCGTGTGCGCCTGTAATCCTAGCTACTCAGGAGGCTGAGGCAGGATGATTGCTTGAGCCCAGGAGATTGAGGCTGCAGTGAGCTACAGTCTCACCGTTGTACTCCAGACTGGATGACAGAGCAAGCCCTGTCTTTAAAAAGAAAAACACAAAAGAAGAAGAAAGTAATGCTGGGCCTGACTTTGAAGAGCTGTGAGGATTTAATGATGCTGTGGACATCCTTCACGCACAGGGAGTGCTCATAAATGATTCGCTATTAAGATTCTTAGCTTTCTGGAGGACGCTTGTCCCGCAGGAGCCCAGGGAATGAGGGGAAGAGACGTCTCTACGCATGAAGCACAGCAAAGCTCCTCCGAGGCAGGCCGCACCCCAGGCAGCGGGGATGGCATGGGTCGGGCTGTGCGCTCTGTATGCTGAGCAACGAGGGGAGAAATACGGTGTGCCAGGGAGCATGGCCAGGCCTTAGCGAGAATGAAACAGCCAGGGGAAAGAAGGGTGCCGAGGTCTCAACCCCAAACGACCCCAGCCCCTACGCCCTGATCTGGGTCTGCCCTGCAGCTTCAGAATGGCGCGGGTCTAATGTGGCCCCTCCAGATTGGTTGGTTCTTGAGGGCAAGGGCCACGTCACACTTGGTTTTGTATCAGTTGTGGGCATGTGACACAGATTGGTTCAGGGATCAAACTTTTGGAGGACAGCCTTGGGACTTCTCCTGAACTTCTTTAAAGGTTTAGGCTGGCATGGCATGAGTCACTTGAGGCCATTTTGGTTGCCACGAAGGGGGAACCTGCCTGAGAGCGATGTCAGCTCAGAAGCAGGACTGAGAGACAGGAGCAGAGGCCTGATGATATCATGTGTTCACATGAACACCTAGATCCAGCCATTCCTGAAGCTATACTGACACATTCCATTGTACGAGTCAGTAAATTCTGCACTCCTTCCCTTTTTTCCTTAAGTTGGATTTTTCTTGAGTTGGGTGTTAGTCTCCTACAACACAAAGAGCCTAGAATAATATGGTCTTCTTTTTTTTGGCTTTACTAAAAAAAAATCTTGATTATCAGACAACTATGAAAATGTCAACTGGCCCAATAGAAGCAGATGGCATTGTGCAAGGGACATCTAGATGGGAAGAAAGGAGACTGATTTCGGGGTAGACTCTGCCCCAAGCCAAGACCTTGCTTGCAGAGTGAGGGAAACATTGTTGTGAGGATTCATTGTGAGAATGTGTGAAAATCCTGGTTTCTGGGAAAGACGGATGCTGGGTTGTTTCTCTTATCCCACTGCTCCTGACTAGTGTCACCAAGAGGGCTGTCCTAATGCCAAGAAGAGCAGGTCTGGGCAGCTCCTTCACTTGGGGTCCCCTCACTCCCACTCCCAATACCACTGCAACATGCCATCCCAGCAACCGGAGCCCTGTAGCCTGGCCTGGAGGAAGCCCAACCAAACGGTCAGCCTCCACCAGAAACCAGGCCTTATCTCCATCATGACTAAATTTGGATCTTAAACCCACAGGCAATCAGCCTGGGAATTCCTGACAAATTCCAGCAAGGGCCAGCTGTTCTCTTCTGTTTTTGCAGAGTAGGGAGATCATTTTTTCCAAGTAAAAAGCTTAAATTAAAAATCACCCCCGCTCATTACAGAACATTTGGGAAACAGAGAAAAGGCACCAGTAATGCCATTCCTCAGACGCAGCCCACCAGACTTTAGCTTCTTTCCTGCTGGTCTTTCTGATGCATGGTCAGGTTTTTGGCTGTTTGTTTATTTTCGTTCGGGAGACCAGAGTGGATGAGCAGTTTTATATCTTGATTTGCCCACCAGGTTTTAACCTAATCCTGTTCCCGTGTCATGAACTCTTCTAACAACTGTTGCTTGTTGCTGAGTGCCAGACGCTGTCACCAGCATGATCTCAGGAACGCGCACACTAAGTCCCAAACCTGGAACTGTAGGTCTTCTTGCTCTGTGGATAAGGTGTCAGCAGTACAAGGGGGTCAAGTGTCTTGCCCACCATTCTGGTGAGGCCCTGGCGGTCTGGCTTCATGTCCCATGCTATTATTTTTTTAAGAAATTTTTTTTAGTTAGGATCTCAGTCTGCTGTCCAGGCTGGAGTGCAGTGACTCAATCATGGCTCACGTCAGCC
This sequence comes from Tarsius wallacei, assembly GCA_963574415.1. Taxonomy (NCBI): domain Eukaryota; kingdom Metazoa; phylum Chordata; class Mammalia; order Primates; family Tarsiidae; genus Tarsius; species Tarsius wallacei. Next base: position 8,148 of record CAUYQG010221557.1, read on the forward strand.
TCAACCTCTTGGGCTCAGGCGATCCTTCCACCTCAGTCTCCCGAGTAGCTGGGATTACAGGCCCGCACCACCATGCTTGGCTGGTTTTTTGATATTTTGTGGAGATGAGGTCTTGCTATATTGCCCAGGCTGATCTCGAACTCCTGGGCCCAAGCAGTCCTCCCACCTTGGCCTCCCAAAGTGCCGGGATTACAGACGTGAGCCACTGCCCGGCCACCCCATGCTATTGCTAACCACGCGTCGATTCCACCTTTCCCCACAGAGGGCTGCCGTTTTTGCCTTCCCACCGTGCATTCTTCGTGGCTCCAGTTTTCTCCGGGGATTTGCGATGCTCCACTTGCAGCCCCAGGATCTCAGACGAGGCTGCCATCAGGCTCAGGTGAGGGCACAGCCCCCGGGGCTGGCCAATCAGAGTCCCGTGTCTCTCTGTCCCGTGATTGGCTCAGGAGGAGACATGTGATCGAGTTGGTCCACTCAGGGCTTGGTCGAGGGCGGGACGCCCGCTGCGCCTTTGGGCAGCCGCCTGGGAACGGGATGGGAGAGGTCCGGCTCGCAGCCTCTCAGACTCGCCGCCTGCGCGTGGAGCAGGTGCTGCGACCGCGTGTCAGTCACCTGAGGCTGTCACCGCCCGAAGCCCGCCCCAGTTGGGTTTCATCACTGGTGACCAAGAGTGTGGGTGAGTGCGCCCTGGGCGTTGGACATTGGGGTCGCTTGGTTTTTCCTACCTCTATAAATAATGCTGCAGAGAACACTTCACACCCGGAGGCTCTCCTTGATTATAATTTTCTTGCAGCATTTTCTTTTTTTTTTTTTTGAGTTGGATTCTCACTGTCGCCCAGACTGGAGTGCAGTAGCCGCTCCCGGCCACCGCACCCTCGACCTGCTGGCTCCGGCCATCCTTCCGCCTCAGCCTTCCACGTAGCTGGAACTACAGGCCCGCGCTACCACACCCGGCTAATTTTTTGATTTATCGTAGAGATGAGGTCTCGCCAAGTTGCCCAGGCGGGTCTCGAACCCGCGGGCTCAGGCAATTCGCTCACCTCGGCCTCCCAAAGCGCGGGATTACAGACTGAGCCACCGAGCCCGGCCAGCATTTTCGTAGAAGTGAGTTCCTTGGCAAAAGGGTCAAACACCGTCAGGTTCTGCAGACATTTTGCAGCTTGTTTCCTCAAGGCTGCCGTGATCTGGGTTCCCGCCTCCACACCCCATCCGTGCATGCAAGTTTGTGACTTTAAAAACTGAGTTCTGAAGACTTTTTTTTAACAAGCCAAAGTTGTATTTGTTTCTCTTTTAAACAGGAAAATTATGTTAATATAAAACATAAAAACAGACAAAAATCAAAACACACAAAAGCACAACACACAAGACCAGTGTAAACCCTTCCCGACCCACTCCCCCAGTTTGAAACCTTTATTACAGATCCCCAAAGATTACTGTATCAGAGAGGTCACAGTATTGAATCAGAAAAAGGAGACATGTTTAAAAAGGTCTGTACACAGGCGGTGGGGCATGGGCAAGGGGTGGACACCTTATCACTCCAACATCAAAAACATAATGCAAAAAGAATTGTAGTGATATCACAGATTCCTAGGACCCGCCACGTATGCTAGCCCCCGTCCACTTTTGAAAGTTGCTTTTAAAAAGGATAAAAAGTGCACAGACACTTTCATAAGGCACAGACAGATTGTTGTACAAGTCATTTCATTAGGGACTTGGGTAAGACAGGGAGACAATTAAATATGGAGAAATGCCAGGAGGCCACGTGTCCCTGAGCCAGTGTCTCCCTGCCGGGACTGGGGCAGGGACGGGACCGAGCAGTGGGAGGTTACTGCCTCTTTTGCCTCAACTGGAGCTGACTTGCTCGGGGTTCCCCGGGCCTTGAGGACTGACCTCCGGGGCTGAAAGCAGCAGGTGGCCACCTCTCCCGTGTCCTGACCGGTGGGTGCTCGTCGACCAGTGGGGCCTTGGGGGGCTCTGCCTTAGGCCATGTGGTCGCAGCTCACTGACTGCAAGGTGCCCAGCATTTCTTGTGCAGAGGGGGTTTCTCAAAGAACACAGGAGGCTCTGGGTCAAGCAAGCAGTTGCTGGGCACTTACCTAGATGCCCCCAAAGCAACAGAACAGTCAAGAAGATCCAGTGAATTCTGCCCAGGGGTCTCATTACCCTCTTAACATCACCTCCTCTGGCACCAGGGCTGACACCGGGTCCTCTCTGCTCTGTCCTCCCAGCACCCGCACCTAGTGGGCACTCAGCAAAGGTTTGCTGAATGACTTTGTGTGTGTATGGGGTGCCATTCTACGAAACCCCTGAACACTCATAATCTGACTTATGGTTTATTCAGCAAACCTTTACCGAGTACCTGCTACGTGTCAGCATAGGACCCGACACTGGGGGGGGGGGTGTCGAATAAAATCTTACCCTGTGTCCAGAACACAGTCCATGCTGATCAGGGGACATCACATGACTGAAAAGGGGGCGCAGCCAAGCCCCAGGAGTATCCCTGTTCTGAGAACACACTAGGAAAAGGAGCTGGTTTTGCCTTGGAAACAGCCCCGTTTTTCAGGAATGAATGCGCACAAAGCCACACACGGGGTATCTTCTGGGCTCCCCCATCCTCACCCTGGACACAATGGGCGGTGAGCCTGGGACCCTGCCTGAGGGGGCGGTGGCAATAGGGCCAGGAGGGTGGGGGGGACAAGGTCCCGGAGCCCTCCCCACAGTGGCCGCACAGGCACCCTGTGACAGAAGGCCCCCTGGGCGGAGCCGAGTTCTCACATGGCTCCGCTCCAACGGGAGAGGTGGGAAGAGGGCAGAGGAGCCCTGGAGGGAGGCCTCTTATCCCCCAGGGTGTGGGCAGTTGAGGGGCCTGACGCTGGAACCTCCACACGGGCACAGGTGCCCGGGCTCTCCCGGTGAGCTTCAAGGAGGTAAACTCAGTCTTGAGCTGTCTGGGACTCTGGGCCAGGCAGTGGGGAGCAGGATGTGGCACCACAACCTCCTGGGTTCCAGCCCCAGCCCTGCCACCTCCTG
>CAUYQG010221562.1:0-33377 GCA_963574415.1 Tarsius wallacei
AAAAAAAAAAAAAGATACATTGGACTCATTAAGGAGAGAAACCCACAGGATGGTAAAGCTGTCTCACAAAGCATCTCAGTTGCTAAAACATTTAAAGTTATTGTGGAAAGAACAGTGAGATGGGTTGCCAGGTTAGGAACGACTATCCATCCAAGAGAGCAGAGGCTCTGTGAGAAAAATGCATAAGAACCAAATGCCATTCTGACAGAGGGTGAAAAAGTCTGTTGAAGTCTGTTGCCTCTCCGTCAGGCAGTGGGGCCTAAAATCTCTGAAGGCCAGAGGGCTAAGAGTCAGAAAATCTCTAGAGTGATGTGGAAGAGAGCAAAGACAAGCTTGGACTTCTGAGGAAACGGGAGCCTGGGAGGACAGACTGACCCCCCTGCCTGTCTCTGCCTCTCTCAGCCTCCTCACAGACCCAGCCCGCTCCTCCTTCCTGGACCCAAGCATGTGTCTGGCTCTGGGCCACAAGATGCTAAAGAAGCCCATCTGGAGGATCAGCCGAGGTCCCCGGTACCTGTGATGGAGCCAGGGAAGCCCAGGTAGGCCAGGAGGACGTACAGCTGGGGAGCCTGGATTGATGCTGACCTTCAGAGCACACCCAGGTAGCTTTTTTCAGCCTTCCAAATCTTGCTTGCATTTCTCCTGTAGCCATCTCTAAACCAAACCCACACAGGGAACAGAACCCTGGAAGGTGCAGTGCTTGTTCAGGATCAGCAACCTTTGCTGTAAATAGCCAGACAGGGGACATTTTAGGCTTTGCAGAGCATGTGGTTCCTGCCACAATGGCTCAACTCTGCCATTCTAGACCTTGAGCTGCATAGACAGCTGACAGATGAGTGTGCATGACTGAGTTCCAATAAAACTTTATTTGTAAACATTGGCAGTGAGTTGGATTTCACCCTGAGGCTCTAATTGACAGACACCTGTTTTAGTTGACTAAGTTGATACCACATGTAATGACCACAGTCTACTCCTTGTTAAGTCTACATCCATGCACAATCCTCTTCAGCACACTTAACTTCCAAATAAATATAACAGCAAAATATTTGGTTTTTGTTTAATATAATACCACTGTTCTACATGCAACCAAATACCTCTTAACCATTTCCAAAAATGGGATGCAAAGACCCTTTAGGTAAAAGTTTATTCTTCTAACTAAATCCCCTTAACCTCCCTTGACACTATGTAACTTAAATACAAACATATACAGTTAATTTCTATGAATGTAGCTTATTTTAGGGTGTATAGAAATGAAAGAAAGAAGAAAAAGGAAAATAATTGGTTAATATATTATGCATAACAAAATAAGTAAAACATATCCAACACAAGTCAAGTCTTCCTTCTGCCACTGGTTGCATGATCATAGATGACAATTATAAACTGCTTCTTCCACTACCCATTGCATATTTTCTCTCCCCTTAACAAGCAACTCAGATGATTGTGGCTCCTTTTCTGAGACAGTGGACCATTTCTTCATTTCAGAAGGTTCTGGATTATTAGCAATCCTGCCTGCATGGAGTTGTTACTATTTATTGATCATCGTTGCAACACATGGAAGAACTCGGAAGCACCCCAAGGGATTTCCTGCATTTCCAATGCACATCTACTTGGCTCCTTGGATGTTAATCCAACATTGCCTTGATCACCTAAACCAGTAGAGGAATACTCTTCTTTGTCTAACCATTTCCTGATTTGAGAAGACCAAAGTGGCCAGGTGACTATTTGCTGTGGACTGAATTTTGTTCACTCCAAATGCAGAAGCTTTAACACCCCCCTCACTGTGATTGTCTTTGGAATAAGGAATAAATTAAGATTAAATGAGATCTTAAGGATAGAGTCTCTCTCCCTCTCTCTCTCTCTCTCTCTCTCTCTCTCTCTCTCTCACACACACACACACACACACACTCTCGCTCCCACTCTTTCTCATTCTCACTCTCACTCTCTTTCTCCCCCAAGAGAAAACACAGTGAGAAGATGACCATCTTGCAAGTCAGGAAGAGATCCCTCACCAGAAACAGAATCAACCAGCACCCTGATCTTGTACCTCCAGCCTCCAGAATGGTGAGAGAAAGTACATGGTATGTGGTACTTTTTTGTGGCAGCCCAAACAGACTAAGACGCCATCTTAAATCTCAAGATAATGGAACCATTGCAGTGTTTTCTGATGGAGTCACACCTCTTTTGGTGACCAGAAGACCCTGACATCACAAAAATGAGAGGCAAAAATCTTGCCAGTGAATCACTAGGTGCAATAGAGAGATAAATCACACCCATTTTCATGCCTTGAATCTTTGGAAAAAAATAATATCATGGTCACTGATTTATATCCTGCAGAATATGATCCTGCTCCTACAAGGCATTGCCACCCAGACAGCACCATAATTTAATCTTCAAAAAGGCATCCGCTGTGCTTTGGAAGCTTGACCCCTCCAAAGCTCATGCTGAAATGTGAACCCAAGTGTTGGAAGTGGGACCTCATGGGAAGTGCTTGGGTCATGAGGTGGATATCTCATGAATGGCTCAATGCTGTCCTCTTGGTAATACCTGAGTTTTCACTCTGCCAGCTCCTGCAAAAGTTCTCCCTGAGAGCTAGAAGCCGAGCAGACCCGGAGCGTCCCTCCTTTCTCTCTTTTCTTCCCTCTCACCATGTGATGTCTGCTTCCCTTTGCCTCCCACTTATAGTGGAGGCAGTCTGAAGTCATCACCAGACACAAATTCCTGTGCTGTGATGAACATGCAGGACCATGAGCCAAATAAACCTATTTTCTTGATAAATTACCCAGCCTCGGGTATTCTTTCATAATAACACAAATGAACTAAGACAGAATCCCAGCAAATCTATCAGACAAGTTGCTCCAGAGTGATGGGTGACATGTACGTGGCAATGAATTTCAGGAGCATAAACACGTTAACACAATTTATTTTCTTAAAAGGCTACTCGGTGGTCAAGATCAGTGCTGTATGGAATAACATGATGGCAAATGAGTAATCTGTAAGTTCCAAGTTGGGAGGATTTGAAGGAGGCATTGGGAGCAGGAAGGGAAACTAGGCCTTTTGTGGGAAACTAGCAGAAGTGGTCCAAGAGACAGGCTGCTAACATTCTTAGAAAGCAGTTTAGGCATGCCTTGAAATTCTTGTGAGTCTCATCAAAGGATCTCACAGCCACACTCTTAAGATTCTTATCCTGAAGTCATGATTTACTGGTAGCACCCTGGATTTGATACTTGCTATACGGACATTTCTTACTCTAAGAGTCTTTCATTGCCTTGATTAATGTGAGATGCAGAACAGTTATTTTTTTAACTTATCAAGCCCTGGCTCTCTCATTTGTCTTCTAAGTTCTGCCTACAATTAATTGACTCTTTCTCACGTTTTTAAAAACTTATTTCCTACCATTTGAAACTAAGAGAAATGGTTTGATACATTTAATTTTTTTTCCTATAACTCTCCTTAGCCAAATTTATCAGTGGATTGAGTGTATTTTCTACTTTTCATGCTACCAAAGGTAACAATGCTTCCTAACTATCCACCACTGAATAATACACATTGGCTTTTCTCCAGAAGCTAGTAACAGTTTCCTTGCAGTCCTTCAAGCCCTCACCCAAAGTTTCCTTTAAGCCCTTCCTGCCACCTAATTCCAAAGCCAGTGTCACTTGTTTCATTTGTTTTCTTTACAGTGGCACCCCACTTCTGGTACAAAATTCTGTTCTGGTTATCTAAATCTGTGTAACAAACAAGTCCGAATCCATTGACTTAATGTAGACTTTTATTCACAATTTTATGGGTCAGGACTATAGGGAGGACTGAGGTAAGTGGCTCACTCCATTTAAAATAGCATCAGTGGGGTGACTGGGCTGAGGCTGGCAGACTTACATCCAAGCTGGCTTACCCAAATGGTGAGGAAGTTGGTGCTGGTTGTTGACTGGATGCTTATCTGGGACTAAGTTGGCCAAGGAGCTCAATTCCCACTTCTCTTTGCAAATGAGCCTCTCCACAGAGCTTCTTAAGCTTCCTATGGGCATCTAGTGATACCTGGGTCACCTGTGTATGTGTTTCCAAAACAATAATGGGACTCTTATTTTTTTATTGCCCAATCATGAACATTGGCATGACTTTACTTTCATAGCATTCTGTTGGTCAAAGCAGTCACAGACACCATTCAGATTCAAAAATATATAACCTAACTCTCCATGGGAGTTGTGCTCAGAATTTGTGGCCATATTTGATCTGTAGCCATTAGCTATAACACTGCTAATGAATTACAAGACAATGAAATTATAATTTGGGGCTTTATCTTTTCTATCAAACAAGATATTTTTCCTTTTTACCAGGCAAAAAATATGCAAATCAACATTTATTTTCAGAGATTCTGTGTAATAACTGGAAGTAAGTAGTATGTCAAACAAAAGAATTAAATTAACCTCAGGTAGGCCTGTTTAACTATACTCCGTTATGACATTGAAAGGGTACTTAGTCATACTTTTGCTTATTTTCAAGTTTGAAAAAATTTTTTAAGAATATTAAGCAACTCAAGCATAACAATTAGGGGCTAATCTATTTCAATATGTTAATAGCTAACACAAGGGCAAAGTCATCTCATGTAACATTTGATAAGTAAGAGATATTTTTAAAAACACCCTAGGGACACAGCTGTTAAGAGAGCTAGATTCCAATACCAGCATTATTGATGCGAAATTCAGTATTTTCAGGAAGCTAAGCTGTAGCATCATTTTATATATATATGTATTATTTTATCTTTACTTAGAAAGTAAATGTTTACATAATAAGGATATGGTGAGGCCCTAATAAAAATAAAACATGTATTTGAAAGTGCCATGTACATTATTTTACTGTTTTATATTATCATATGAACAAGATCTTCCTATAAAACGCAAGAAAATTCTGGAAAAGTACCTTGAAAAAAATTTGAAATTTAATCATAAAAATTGGAAACTTATTCCATTCAATTGAAGGTTAAATAAACATCTAGCATGAAATTTTTCCCTTTACATGTATCTTAAGTTTACCATTGACTTCATATACCTTGACAGAATTCCCATCTATTCTTCAATCCATAGTAACACTATCATGTTCTAATGCTTGCAGATATATGTTCTGTGGACATTTTTCACCCACTGACCTCTGTTGCTTAATGTGCATTCTCTGGCTTACCAACAGAGACAAATTTAATCAAAATAAGTGTAAGTGAATGAAAATGAAGTGGATAATACTGGCTGAGAGTTTCACATCGAGATAATTTATCTAGAATACAGATTCTAAAGCATCACGTAGCTAGAATAACCCTATATCAAATTCTGCAGTGACCCAGAGGAGGGTTGTGAGTACCAAGAGCCCTCCTCTCAAGACCAAAGTGGGAGCCAATGTCGTGTTGTGTACAATGTTCTAGGCTGGGAGTCGGGAGGCCAATGTTTAAGCGTCTCATATTCCTTTTGTCAACTTCAGATTTTCCATTTACAACATAGAGATAAGTAATAGATGCCATCCTCCCAGTCGCAGAAAAGCTCAACGTGGGCACGAGATACCTGAATGCCATTTTCAGAGTATGTGAGGGTCACGCATCGGGCTTAGGCTACTGGTCTAGGGGCAGAGACCAAGGACTGAGGAGGGCATGGCCAACCAGAGACTGTGATCTCATCACGGAGAATCAAAGGTGAGGCCACACAGAAGAGTTAAGTGCAAGAACGAATCAAAGTCACAGTGAATGGGCTGCCAACCAGACCACGGTCAGGGAGAGACTGGAGGAGTCGTTGATTGACCTGCAGAGGGAATGGGACTTTGATAGGGCGGGAGTGGTTTCAGAGCAGCCAGCTGCTGCTAAAGGTACCAACCTGGCCCAGGCATTGGATTGAGCGACTGGTAAACCACAGATTTGCCTCTAAATAAGATGCACTATCCTCTTGCTTCACACGTTGAACGCCAGACAGTCTAACACACCACCGATTCCACGGTTTACATAGTCCTGCAAAACTGATTTTCATATTGTAGAGGATGTGGGAAAATCTATCCTGAATTAGCCTGTTAATTGACTCAATTTTCTAGTTCATTCTGATAGCATCCTGCTGGCCCCTTTGCAGCTATTATGTTTGATTTGGTTCTGAGGACGCTTCCCTAAAGCACACTGGAATCTTGAAATAAGTAGCCATTATGAGGTGTGAAATTATAACAGCTGCAGCTGTATGGTGTTCTCAGATGATATCATTTCATATTTTTAACAAAATTCTACGAAAATATCCACATCCTTTCCAAGAGCACTGCTAGAACGTCTAATTCTAAATTCTGTTTCTTGACTTATAACTTTACTATGCTCTCTCATTTTGTCTCCTTATGTTGCGAATCAATATCCCTGCTTCCAAAATTGTTCAACATAATACAGCCAAGAATAAGATTCTGAAAATGTTTACAGCAGATATATATGTTTACACACACACACACACACATACACACAGATGAGTGTATACTATACACACATATGAGGGGGGACCCTCCCAAAAAAGCAGAATTATTTTTTGGAGGGCAGACCTCTGATAATACAGGTTTACCCAACTAGGTAAGTGTTCTAGGAACCCATCGGCATCGTGTGCCAGCTAGCATTGTATATATAGCATTCAGTTTCCGTGACGTTTTTTCAGAGTCTTTCAATGTGTTTGCCCATTTCATAATGGGTGATTTACCAGCACACCCACCCACAAGTTTTTGACCCAAAATGGCATGACCTCCATGCCCCAACCTCCTTAGTTACCCAGTCTTACCCCAGGTGACATTTGTTTGTTTCCCCCGATGAAAAAAGTTCTCAAAGGAAAACGTTTTGCCGATGGGGAGGAGGTGAAACAATAAACAGCAGAAGCACTAAAAGGCATCAAAATTGATTAGCTAAAAAAGTGTTTTTGAGCAGTGAGAAAAACATCTCAACAGGTGTATTGCATCCAACAGACAGCAATTTAAAGGTGACTGAAAAACATGTAAGAATAAATACATTTCTTTTATAAATAAATTCTGGTGTGGGGGGTCTCCCTCATACATGTATGCATATTATATATGGATATGTATCAAGATATAATAGCATAGGTAGATACAGATATAGCCATAATAGCCACAACCATAGATCAAAGCCAAAATGAGACTCAGACACAAAACTGCCCATGGCACAGAGCCAGTCAATGAGATAACATCAAAGATACTTCTAGAATGCTGTGCTTCTATTTCCTTGTTCAGTGTTCTTTCTTCCTGGCAAAATGTTGCTTATTTACTTATGGAAAATTATAAAGAGTATGACTCAAAAGAAAAAAAGCAGAAGCCAACGAATCTGGAAAAAAGTAAAGAGAAAAGGAAAGAAAAATGTCAGTCTCGATTACAGTTCTTTCCTCTTGGCTTTTTTATGCTTGGTTCTCATAGTAAATCGACTGATTTGTGCTGCCAGAAACTTCTGACCTTCCTTCCACTCCCTGCTATTCTATTTTAAAATCCTTGACCAAAAGTTGTCAGATGCTGGAGTTGTCAGATGCTGGAGTTTCTGCTTTTGAGCCTAATGTGAATCTTTTGATCACTCAGATAGATTCACCGACCCAAATTGTTTCCCTTCCCTTTGTCCCGCTCCTCTGTCAGGTGCCACAGGAAACCATCACACCAGGAAGGTGCACACTTGCCGGCTGCAACACCAGGTGAATGCCAAGATGATTTAGACACAGAGCTTACAAAAGAAACCTGACTGCAAACCACAGCAAATCAGTCTTTACTTCCTGCCTTTTTTCTGTTTATTTAATAAGAGAACGTACATTTTCAGACGATTTTATTTTTAGAAAATATTAAAAATAGAAAATATTTCTTAATGTCTATGCATAGGCATTTGTTTTAAAATCCCTATGTCAGATTGTAAATGCATAAATCTTGGTGATGGCTAAGGCATGCTTAGCAGGGGTAATTTAATATTTTTTTCACATTGTTCTCTGACAGATATATATGGTTTTAAGTTGGAAAATTAAAAGTATAATTTAAGGAAAAGAAGATTTCAGAATATGACAAGGGCTTATCTTGAAATACGTCACATACATCCCTTTCTGCCCTTTTTATTATGATTTTTAAACCAGATCACTACCTATATTCCACTAAAGAGGAAAACATTTTTCACATGAATATATCAAACAATATTATGACATGAATGGCATAACGAGGTAAACTGTGCCATAGCAAAAGAAATTTGCCATCGAATAGTTCCTCAATTCCTTGTCATATTTAGCAACAGAACATCTCTTGAGATTCAAATGGGTATAAAGGAAGGGCCTAACTACTGCAGATACAGTACAGTAAAATAAAGACACACTTCCTGTAGTCAGAGAGCTTAGAGCTTAGTAAGGCACACAGAACATGTAAATGGAATAACTAGATGAAAACAGTCTTCATCAATCGCACAAATTAAGTGAAACTGTGACACCAGTAAACTTTGTAAATACAAGATTTTCAGTTTAGGAGATGGTAGGCATTGAAGATAAAAAACAAATAGAATATATGATACAATCCATGACCTCAAGAAGTTCATTGTCGAACAGGGGCAATGTCATTATGAATGTATTTATATGGCTTGACTCCAAGCTAAGGGTCATGTATTTTATCCACCAGTAGAGAGGGAGTCACTGAAAAGTATTAAGAATGAGAAGATGACCAGGCATGGTGGCTCAAGCCTGTCATCCCAGCACTTTGGGAGGCCAAGGCGTGTGGATTGCCTGAGCCCGCAGGTTCGAGACCAGCCCGGGCAACATGGAGAGACCTCATCTCTACAATAAATCAAAAAATTAGCCAGGCATGGTAGCCCATGCCTGTAGTCCCAGCTACTTGGAAGGACGAGGCGGAAGGATCACTGGAGCCCAGCAGGTTGACCCTGGGGTGGCCGTGAACGTGCCACTGCACTCCAGCCTGGGCCATGGAGTGAGACTCCAACTCAAAAAAAAAAAAAGAATGATAAGATGAGGATAGATTCCACATTTTACAATATAAGTGCTAGTGTGACAGATTTGAGAGGGGGCTGGAATGGACACAGATAATCCTCTAGAAATGTTTTCTTAGATTCGTCTAGAACAGAAAAGAGTATTGTATTCAAAAAACATTTGTGCTAAATGAATAGGAATTATAGATGTGTATACTATAATGCTAAGGCTTGGGTCAGGGAGGGATGGAGCAGAACAGGGCTCCCAAGCTGGATGTGTGTATATTTTGCCAATAGAAACAGAGAACACAAAAGAAAGACCCATCTGGGAAGGATGGGTGAGAGCCAGGAGAGCACAGACAATGAAATGAAGATGACTATTGTGCAAAATGCAGTTTTATTTGAAATAAACCTAAGGAAATTCATCTCAAAAGGGAGAACTATAAAGTGAAAAGAAAATCTTCAGGCTGAAGATAAATAGCACCAGAAGGAATTTTTAAAATCTGAGTGTGGAAGTAACAGCAACAGACATGGTGAAAATCTGGGTCAAAGTAATAGCATATTTTTCTACTGCTAAAAGTCTGTAAAATATGTATGACTCTAGAAAACACAAATTCCAACCTTGTCTGGGAGAGTTCGATCTATGCAGATATAATACACGTAACAGCTATAATATGAAGGGAAGGGTAATAGATTTTATTTGTGTGCAACCCTACTATGCTGTCCTTACTGGGATAAAATAATAACTGGAAGAAAATTGTGATGTTCGGTATGAATGCTTAAAATCATAAACACTAATCATTAGGAAAATGCGAATTAAAATCACAATGAGATAGCACCTCATGCCAGTTAGGAAGACTGTCATCAAAAAGACGAAAGGTAACGAGCGTTGGCAAGGATGTGAGGAAAACAGAATGCTTGTGTGCTAGTTGTGGGAACGTAAATGAGTACAGCCCTTGTGGAAGGTAGCATAAAAGTTCATCAAAAAACTAAAATGGAGCTACCCTACGATCCAGCAATCCCAATACTGGGTGTTTACCCCAAGGAAATGAGCTCACTACATTGAAGATATAGTTGCTGTCCTGTGTTCATTGTATACATAGTAGCCATAATATGAAATCAACCTAAGTGTCCATTAAGAGATGAACAGATAAAGAAAATATGACATATCTCCACACGAGGATACAACTCAGCCCTAAAAATGGAGACAAGTCTGTCATTTGTAACAATGTAGATGAACCCAGAGGGCATTATCTTAAGTGAAATAAACCAGGCACAGAAAGACAGATATTGCATCATCTCACTTCATTGGTGGAATCTAAAAAAGTCGAAGTCATAGACGCAGAGAGTTAAATGGTGGTTTCCAGGGTCTGGGGATGAGAAATTGGGGAGAAGTTGGTCAAAGAATACAAGATTTCAGTTAGAGGAGGAATAAATTCAAGAGATTCATTCTACACTATAGTGACTGAGACAATAACAATGTATTGTACACTTGAAAATCACTAAGAGAGTAGATTTTTAGTGTTTTCACCACAAAAATGATAAGTAGGTGAGATAATACATATGTTAATGAGCTCAATTTAGCCAACCTACAACATATTCATATTTCAAACATCATATTATACAACAAATAAATGCAACATTTATTTGTCAATAACATTTTTTTTTAAATATAAAAATAGTCCAGGTGTGGTGGCTCAAGCCTGTAATCCCAGCACTTTGGGAGGCCGAGGCGAGAGGACTGCCTGAGCCCGCAGGTTTAAGACCGGCCTGGGCAACATGGTGAAACCTCATCTCTACAATAAATCAAAAAAATCAGCCAGACGTGGTAGCGCACACCTGTATTTCCGGCTACTTGGGGCGGAAGGATCACCGCAGCCCAGCAGGTCGATGCTGGGGTAGCTGTGAGCATGCCACTGCACTCCAGCCTGGGTGACAGAGTGAGACTCCACCTCAAAAATATATATATAAATATAAAAATAAATAGAATAAAATGGAACCAACAAAAATGATATATTTAGATATTAAGAAATTTGAAAACCACAAAATATTGATGAAAAAATTAAAGAAGACCTACATAAATGGAGAGTTATAATGTGCTTATTAATTGGATGACCTAATATTGTCAGAATGTTAATTGTCCCCAAAGGATCTATAGAGATTTGATAAAAAAACTAATCAAAATTCCAGCAGGATTAAAACAAAATATCAAGGAGTTGATCCTAAAGTTTATATAACAAGAGGAATGAATTAGAATAGTTAAACTTTTCAAAAAGAAACAGTTTAGAGGAAGCACAGTACCTGATTTCAAGCTTATTGAAAATTCACATTACCAAAAACAGCACTTTCAAAATGGAGAATCTCCAAAATTTCTCTCCTCCAAAATAATAATGAGATTCTTGGAAAAAAATTAAAATTAATTTTTCAAAACTCTGGAAATTAGCAAAAGACTTGCAACATTCTCAAAGAACATTTATTCCACAAAGAGACTGAGTTTCAGTAAAAGCATTGTGTCATTTGAACTTGTCCTAGTCTCATCTTCCTCTCCCTAGTTTATTGGTATTCTGGAAGCATCAGAAATATGGTCGTTATGAATTTCCAAAGCCTAGCAGTCACTGGAAAGGAAAGACCAGCTTTGGAGTTTCCACAAATTCTCCATCCCAGAAGAATTGAGACCATCTGACCTATCTAGCAGCAACTAGGTAAAACACCTTCGCAAGGGCTTGTTTGTATCTGACCTGGAGCTCAGTGAGTGAAAAAAGCCCTATACTCAGGACGTTTGACAAAAGGCAAAAACAAGATGGTAGCAATTGCTTAACCCTTTAGCTGCCTGACACAGAAAGAAGCGTTGACGCAGACAGAATCTGCCCAAAAACCTTAAAACAAAATCTAGGAAATGAGTTACAACTCAGGACTTTTGAAATCCCTAAACACATACTTGGAAATCTAGATCATGCACCCACGCAAGACCTTAATATCTCAGAAGACCTTTATATCTCACTTCTGTCTGGCTACAAGACTGTTCTAACAGGAAGAGAAGACTAAAACAGGTCTGTATACTGAAGGAATGTGAAGACACAACCCAGCCCATGCACAGAGCCCCTCAGCAAAGAGTAAGAGGCTTACTGGCTCAAAGAATCTAAGTAAGTGTGTGTCCTATCATTAGTTCATCAGTGAACTGAGTAAAGACTTTAGTGATTGCACTTGACAAAGATTATAGACTTTGAAAAATTAGTTCAGGAAAGTGACTAAACAAACAGCAAGAGCAGCAAGAACAACAAACAGAAACCATGACAAACCAGGGAGAAGAAGGGAAAATGCTGTTTCTAGATTTGCCACATTATAATGTTTAAAATGCTAATTTTCAACAAAAAAATCATGACATGCCTATCTATAGTACACTTCATCCAAATCAGAATAAATGCTTCTCAAGTGCACATGAAACATTATCTAGAATAGACAATATAATGAGCGTAAACTATTCATCGAGAAGATTGAAATTCAAAGTTTGTTCTCCAATAACAATGAAATATTAAAAATTAATGCCAGAAGAAAATTTAGGAAATTTGTGAAGTTGCAATTTTCAGGAACTAACATACTCTTAAATAATCAATAGATCTAAGAAGAAATCACAATGGAAATTATAAAATAGTTTGAGATGCATTAAAACAAAAATTCAACACCCTAAAGCTTATGGGATACAGTAAAAGCAGTACTGTCTAACTGAAATGTCAATGTTTAAGAAAAAGAAAAATCAGCAATATATTACTTAATGTTCTACCTTAGGAAACTGGAAAAAAGAAGGCTGAACTCAACCCAGCTCACGCAAAAGGAAGTGTATAGGAAACGTTGGCATATAAATAAATTACAGATAATAGTGAAATAGTAGAGACAATTAATAAAGCCAAAAGCTGAGTTTTTTAAAAAGTCAACAAAATTGACAAATCTTTAGCAACATTGACAGAGAGAGAGAGAGAGAAAGAGAGAGAGAAAGAAAGGAGAGAAAGAACAAGAAAGACAAAGCTCAAATACTAAATCAGGCATAAAAATGGGCATATCACTTTCAGCTTTATAGAAAGGAAAGTCATTGTATGGGATTACCAGAAACAACTGAATACTGAAAAATTGGATGATATTCATGACGTGGACACATCCTTTGAATGATACGAATGGAAAAACTGACTCGAGAAGAAATAAAAAATCTAAATAGACCTAAACAAGTAAATATATTAAAGTACTGATTTAATAGCTTTATGCAAATATAATTCCATGCTCAGATAGTGTCACTGGTTATTTGTAACAAATGTTTAAAGAAGAATTAATATGAATTCTTCACAAATTCTTCAAAACATAGGAGAAGCTCAACCTCCCAACTCATTCTGTGAGGCTAGTATTCATGTAATTCCAAAACCAGACAGAGACATGAGATGGAAAGAAAAATATAAACCCTTATCTCTTATGAATATACGTGAAAAACTTCTCAGCAACAACATTAACAAACTAAATCCACTAACATACAATTCTTTATACTTTAGCCAGGTAAGTTTATTCCAGGAATGCAAAACTTAACATCTGAAAATGAGTCCGTGTAAAAAATTATGTTAATAGAATCAATGACCCAAAAAAACACATGATCATCTCAGTAGACACACCAAAAAGCATCTGACAAAATCTCACTGCCTGTCTTAATAAAACAGGCTGTCTTGATAAAAACAGTAGCAGAATGAGGCTGGCCATTCCCATCACTCTATTCCACATTGTGGTGGAGGTTCTAGCCGGAATGATTAGTGAGGAAGTAGTAACCCTTAAATATAGAAAGTCCTAAGAATCTACCAAAAAAAAAAAAAAAAACTTATTATGACTAGTAAACAATGTCAGCATGTGAAAGATACAAAATTAATATATAAAATTAATTATTATTTTATGCTTTAGCCATAAAAAATTCAAAAATGAAATTTAAAAGTAATTCTATTTATAATAACATCCCCAAAATAAAATATATAGCAATAAATTAAATAAAATAACAAGACTTTCGCACTGAATAGTATAAAATATATTTTTAATTAAGAAAGATCTATGAAATGGATCTAGCTATCTTGTGTTTATGGGTAGGTAGATTTAATATCATTATGATGGTGAATATTTCCAAATTGATCAACTGATTCAGTGCAAGCCCTATAAAAATCCCAGCTGACTTTTATGTAGAAATTAACAAGCTGATACTAAATATTACATGAAAATGCAAATGACCTAAATAGCCAAAACTATCTTCAAAAATAATAAATTTGAAAGACTGACACTTCCCAATTTCAAAACGTATTACAAGGCTGCAGTAATAAAGACAGGCAGGACATACAGAGCAACACAATAGAGTCAAAAGTCTAGAAATAACCAATTACGTTTATCATAAATAGATTTTCTACAAGCAACAAGACAAGTCCTGGGGAGAGAAAATCTTTTCAATAAATGGTGTAAAAAAAAATTCCTTCAATTGTGAATGGTGGATAAACAAATGGTGGTTAATTCATACAGTGGAATATTACTATTCAGAAACAAACATGAATAGATTCCTGAGACATTCATCACATTGGATGGATTTCAAATCCAGTATGCCAAAGGAAAGAAACCAGACCCAAGACTACATAGTATGTGATTCTATTCATACATGTCTTTTTGGGAAAGACAAAATTATAGGGGCAAATGGCAGAAGATTTGACTACAAATATGACTACTACAAGGTTTTACTGGGGGGTAAGAACTCTTCTGTATCTTGATTATGGTGGTGATTACATAAATATGCATTTGTCAAGATTTATAAAACTGGACACAAAAGAAGAGTGGATTTTACTGTCCATACATTTAGAATTACATTAAAAGTAATATAAAATACTTTTTTAAAATCTGCTCTTTATCTAAGGCAATTCAAGAGAAAATTTCTGACTTTCAATGTCATAGCATGTTTTATTTTCTTTTTCACTATCATTTGCTTCACTTATCTTTTATGAGATTTCTCAAAGAAAAAAATGTATTCCCTTTGAAAGACTCATTAAAGGTAAACGATAATATGAGAAAACAACTAATTTAAAACAGTGCGTGTCTGGGAAAAAATGGCAAATGTATGTATTTTATATATTTTATAATATTTCTCCCAATTTACGTATTGAGGCTCCCATTTTGGGCAATCCGAATCGATAGAAGTGCAGAACAATAGAGAACGGGGAGACAGCCCACAGAATGGGAAAAAGTATTTGCCAGCTACATATCGGACAAAGGCCTAACATCCGGGAACTCCAACATGCCAAAAGGAAAAAAACAAACAGCCGCATTAAAAAGTGGGCAAAAGACATGAATAGACACTTCTCAAAAAAAGACATAACGGGCAGCCAACAGACACATGCAAAAGTGCTCAGCCTCACTCATCATCAGAGAAGCGCAAATCAAAACCACACTGAAATACCACCTAACTCCAGTAAGAACGGCCATCATTAATAAAACAAACAACAGATGCTGAAAAGGAAGCAGAGAAAAAGGAATGCTTCTACACTACTGGCGGGAATGCAAACGAGTGTAACCTCTTTGGAAAACAGTGTGGTGATTTCAAGAAGAACTAGACATTGACCTTCCATATGACCCAGCAATCCCCCTACTGAGACTATACCCGGAGGAACCCAGATCATTCTACAGAAGAGATGACTGCACACGCATGTCTATTGCAGTACTATTCACAATAGCAAAAACATGGAACCAACTGTGCTGCCCATTGAAACAGAACTGGATTTTTAAAACGTGATACATATACATGATTGAATATTATGCAGCCATAAAGAAGGACAGACATACGGACTTTGCAGCAACTTGGATGGATTTAGAGTCTATCATACTCAGTGTCCAGAAACAAAGAGCAGAGCACCACATGTTCTCACTCATAGGCGGACTCTGAACATTTACCGTATTACTATAAAAAAGGGATTGGCAATAATGGAATACTGTCAGGATGGGGGATGGGGGTGCATGTAACATCAGTAAGGGTCCCTGATCTCAAACCAGGCAAAGTGGGGACCAAAGGCAGGCCCAAACTTTACCTGTACGATGTCCACTTGTATACCTAATCCTGAATTGTACCCCATATCTTTAAAATAAAATATATATAATTTTAAAAAAAGAAGTGCAGAACCATATCCCATCCTAACTGATAGTTTGAATAAGTAACTAAGTCATGGATTTGGAAGCACCTCTCGGGGAGGTTTACCTGTTTAATGGACCGTTCTTCAAGATGTTCGGATCAACTCCATCTTCTGTTAATGGGTTTCATGTTAATATTTCATTCCTGTAACAGCACATTACTCTTGTTGCCCAAATACCAATTAAGTGCTGCCTGCATTGAGATCGGGACCAAGCCCACCAAGATGCTGACACTTGCAAGTTCATGAGGTGGGAGTGGGTTGGAAGGGAAGGAGCTTTGTGCACGGTGTCATTGGACACAGGCCACTTCTCACACTGGCAGATTATTCTCTGGGCTTATATGACTGATGAAATTTTAGAAGAAACAGGATGCTTTGTGGGTAAATCCTGAGAAGGATTAAAGATAATGGGTTTTGTCTTCTTGAATGACTCTCTACTGATCATGGATTGCTTTAGTAACCTTCCTAAATTTATATTTGCCAGTTGTCTTGTTTGTCTCAATTTCAGGAGTATTTATCCGACTGTTATAGACCCCCAAAGGCCATGGTTTACGAAGCATGACTTGCCACAAGCTTGCTTTCAGTTCAGCCTCCGTTTCAAAATTTAATATACAACTTATGATGATGATGATTATCATAGGTATCTTTAGCAAAATCAGAAGATTTCCAGATTTTAGAAATATAAGATCCACAATTTAAAAAGGAAAAAGTGAAAAGCCGTTGCTGAGTGTTTTCATGAGCGCTCATTTAAACAGTTCCTGTTATTTTCCAGGTCCCTGTTGAATCATATCCTGTGATTCAAGTTCAGGCATCATTGTTTTTCACAGCTCTCGTGCCGTTTGGAATGGCCGTATCATGGTGGTCTGAGGTACCATAAGCGGCCTGAAGTGATGCAGACATTTGCATCTGTAGCAGTTTGAGGAACACCTGTGCACGCCGCCAAGCAGCCTGCAAATAGACGAAGGGTGTTTCCTTTCAAGGGGAAGTTAATGGCTTCAAAATACAATTGGCAAACATAAGGCAGCGGATTGGGAGGAACCTGGGTTTATGCACAGTTGCACACAATGATTCATCAGCAACATGTGAGGCTGAGTTGGCATGGTCTTCTGGCAAGAGCAGACCACTCTCCTCAAAGCTTATCTGTGGGACTGTGGTCAATCTCCGGTATAGACTGACCAAACTATTTCCTGCAAGCTTTGCCACGAACCGCAGGGTAAAGATGATTAAGCAGTAAAGAACTTGGAAAGACTACTCCAGCATCTCAGTGGAAATATTCTAAAAGGACCTAGAAACAAAAGGAATATTGTTGACATGACCACCAATGAGACAACTGAGCTCAGCCTTAGTATGTAGAAATGAAATGTTTAAAAACTGTTGAGACCATTAGAGAAGTGTGACCGCTGGATATGTGATGACATTAGGAATTGTTATTCAATTTTTAGGTGGGATAATGGTGTTGCGGTTATATTTTGTAAAATTTCTTGTAAGTGAGCACTGAGTGTGATTACAGTGATGCCTGGAATTTTCCTCAAAATAACCCATGAGATGGGAATGAGAAAGAGGGAACTCCAGGTGAAGCAAGGTGCCCGCCCCCAGTTGTAGGTTGTGTGACAGTTTTATGAGGGACCATGATGCAACTTGGTGTTCTACTGTGCATATCTTTGAAATTTTCAACAAGAATCAGTTAAATATGCTTTTAGAAAGGAACGTTAGTACGTGCCTAATGCATGTTTTGATTTTCAAAACTAATATGAGGATTGACAAAACAGCTTCAATGTGATTTCTGGAGCGCTCAATTCACGTTATTTACTGTTAAAGGGACTTTTAATCTTCTTTCTGAGGTTATTTTTACATTGATGGGAAGGCAGATTTCGCCATTTAAAAATTTTAAGGTTGCCAGGCGCGGTGGCTCAAGTCTGTAATCCTAGCACTTTGGGAGGCTGAGGCGAGAGGATTGCCTGAATCCAGGGGTTTGAGACCAGACTGGGCAACTTGGTGAGACCTCGTCTCGACAATAAATCAAAAAATTAGCCAGGCATGATGACACACGACTGTAGTCCAAGGTACTTGGAAGACTGAGACGGAAGGATCGCCTGAACCCAGCAGGTCGAGGCTGTGGTAGCCCTGAGGATGCCACTGCACTCCAGTCTGGGTGTGACAAAATGAGACTCCAACTCAAAAAAAAAAAATTTAAGTTTACTTTTCTCAAAATATGAGCCAGTTCTCGTTCCTTTTCACATTTCTCTTCTGTTGTTTGTTGTCCTTTTTTTCTCCTTCTCCTTGTCCCCCTCCCATCTCGCGCTCTATCCAATATGTTCAGGCCTTTTCAGGGAGACGGTCAGTCCAGGTAACCAGCCTGCCTCACTTGGAAAGTCCTTCTCAGCCATTCTAGATGTGAGACCATTTGTCTGATAATGATATCAAAGGAGACAGAGGTGCTCGTGAGGTTCTGTAGGAGCGACTTGAAGTAGAAAACTGTAAAATTTCAGGAAGGGAGACATTAACATTCTCTTTATCCCTACTTAGAATCTCATAAAAAGTCCAAATCACAGACTAAGGACAATACCTTTAATAACCCACTTCCAAAGAGCCCCAGAGATTTAAAATAAATTAGAATGCCCATGTTCGCAATCTCCTCTATTAAAGGGCGCATTCAAAGTTTCTTCACTATTTTTTAATGTGCTGTACAGAATAGGTTTCGGACGGCTTAGGAGTAAGGGAAGGGAAGATGTCAGTGTCAGCCAGGGCTGACCCAATCGGGGTAATGACCTTGGAAAGACAATAGACCAAACTAGGTGTGAGTACAAATCCTATGTCTTTTCTTACTAATGTATAAACTTGGATCAATGGTTCAACATCTCTGAATACTGTTTCCACAAAAGGAAATTAGAAAAAATCTAGTATCTTATCTATACCTTGTCTTGAGGATAAACTGAATGAGAAAATGTAAACAAAGTGCCTAATATTCTGTCCAAATGTTAAATATTAATTCACCATCAAATATTAGCCAGTATCTTCATACCATTCCTAATTACATCCACCTAGAACAGAATAAAAATGGGATGGGATTAAATGCTGTATTTCCGGGATTCGAAAGATAAGCTGGCTATCTATCCACCCTCCTGTTTCGCTTTTCTTTTTTCTCTTTTGAGTCGTAGTCTCACTCTGTTGCCCAGGCTGGAGTGTAGTGGCATACTCACGGCCACTCCAGTGTCGACCTGCCGGGCTCCGGCAATCCTTCCGCCTCAGCCTTCCAAGCAGTTGGAACTACAGGCATGGGCTACCACACCCAGCTAATTTTTTTTTTTAATTTATTGTAGAGACGCAGTCTCGCCAAGTTGTCTGGGCTGACCAATTTTGATAAGACCAATTTTGAGTCAAGAATTTAAAAATGTGAAATTCACATTAATGGCAGTAAACCAAATTACCACCGAGTAGACACATAAGAAGCACAATGGTGATTTAAATGTGGTTTTCTAAAATGAAAAATCATATCATCTTATAAGCCTGTCGGTGTACTATCTAATGATAGGATCAAGCAAATATTATTTTCCATGGCATAGTTGAATAGTCGAACCCACGGGCTCAGGCAATTCACGCCCCTCGGCCTCCCAAAGTGCTGGAATTCCAGGCTGAGCCACTGAGTCCAGCTTACTCTTCTTTTTTAAAGAGCTTGGAGCATTTCACTTCCTACTTCTGGGGAACGTAAAAGGGAATGCCAGCCTCCTGGCACAAGGGTTTCCACGAGTCAACCTATGGGTATAATGAGGTAGAAACGAGCAGAAGAAAGAGAGCTGACTCAGAATAGTCAGTAGACTTGACAAGTCATTGAACATGTCTGAGACGCAGTCAATTCATACATAAAACAGGTGCAGTCACTTCATTTCTGAGCACTTGGAAGTGCTGATGTGACCGTCAGCTTGGTTATTGAATAAATTCAGTTTAAAAAACTATAAAGCACTGTAGAGCATACAACACGTAATTTTAACGTATGGGCTACAGACTTACCACATAGTCAGTCTTCTAAAGAATAGAATATAAATAAATGCTCACAAACATAAACAAACAAACAAAAAACAAGCCCCAAGCACTAGCCTGGCTAGGGAAGGAGAGACCCTTCCGCTGGAGACTGGAGCAGGAAGTGGAATTCTTCCCTTGCCTTGGAAAAGGAAAGCGTTCCTGCCTTTTGCACAATTATAATAGCTACTGATAAAAATCACCTTCTTCCGTGAGTTGTAGCCTTTAACGCTCTGAGAAAAAAACCCTGATGCAATTCCCAAATAGTGCTTGGACTATAAGTGGAACAACTGGGGGAAAAAAACAGAAAGAAAAAGAAAAGTGTAAGTTCTGGCCCAAAGCAAATATATATTACAACTTAAATAACGACATAATGCCTTGAACCTAAAAGAGTTGTGTCCTTGGAACTTAGAATTTGTTTTTTAATGCTCAAATGAGGGGCTATTTATTACAGTAAAAGCCAGTAAGGGGTAGTTTTCCTCGACAAAATATGGCTGTGTGGTTAAGAAAGGTGTCTTTTTCTTGTTGATTGACAGATTTAATAGCTGGGATTCCTTCTTGCTTTGGAGAGACAAAGGCAGTGAAAATGGTC
This sequence comes from Tarsius wallacei, assembly GCA_963574415.1. Classification (NCBI taxonomy): domain Eukaryota; kingdom Metazoa; phylum Chordata; class Mammalia; order Primates; family Tarsiidae; genus Tarsius; species Tarsius wallacei. The sequence goes on from CAUYQG010221562.1 coordinate 20,729, forward strand.
ACATGCAAAAAAGTTTCCAGTTACAATGGGCTCGATTTGTAGTGTGAGTTTCCTTGCTCTAACAGTCAGCAAGGACATTAATAAAATTTACTGCATGCGACCTTTAAGAAGCCTCTCAGGGTACCAGCCCCAACGGTCTTGCCTCTGTGGTCTCTGCCCCCTCACTTTTCCTCTCTCTGGAACAAGACTAGGAGGATTTTTAGAGTTTCCTGCTATGTCAGGTCTGGACTTGACTGCCCTGCTGTGGGTTCAGGCCCCAGTGGACTTGGAGACAAAGGTTCAAGGTCACGGGCTTCTTTTTTCCAGGCCCAAAACCTGGAACTGGGCCTCTGACTCAGCTGATTCCCTGTTGTGCCTTTGCTTCACACCCAGCTAGAATCCTGCCAGGAACACTGACCTGCTCAGGGTCGTTGTTGGCATTCTGCCTCAGGTTTACCGGTGTCAGAAACCCTACCTGGAATCGTAAGAGAAGTATATAGTATTTCCTGCTCTGTGTCTGTTGCCAAACCAAGTAAAACGAAAGCAGGGTCACTGTGCTCCAGAGATTAATGGGAGAATCGAAAAGCATTTCAGACAAAGTTAACGTGGCCACCTGGACTAGAATCTGGAAGAAAAGCATCTGGAAAAAGACATGGCCCTTGGAGTGGGCAGCAGGCATCTGCAGGGTCTGGGGTTATCGAGACATTAGCATGTCAGTGGGAGAATGATGGGCAGTTCATGCCAACGATTAGTGGTGGAACTCAGAAAGATGTTCGGACCACACAAGGGGCCAATTTGAGTCTGGTAGAAACAACCCCAGAAACACTGCAGATAACTGGTCAGTAAGTGGTGGGTTGAGAGTGGCCATGGAAGAATGGATGAATCAAGCACCAGAAGGGACCACATGAGGTCAGTAGAAATTTTGCATTTTCAATAAAAAGTTATTGGTTGTGCAGATATGTGCTGAAGCGATAAAGAAATACTGCTGAGAACAGATTGTAGCGATGTGGTCAGATCTGATGAAGAATAAACAGGGAAGGTTCCCTAGCAATACACCCAAGTTACTATGGCTGCCACTTCGTGGCAATGGAGGCTCCACTGACCACAGTGAAGGGATGATCCTGGCTTTGAGGAAGTGACGACTTCGTCATTTCTGAGTGTGATGCAGCCTCTCTGCAGGCTGTGGCAGGCCAAATGCAGTCTGCTGTTGGACCTGGGATCCCGTAAGCCGTGGGGTGTGGAAAGTGTGTCTCTTTTTCTGAACAGAGCCTAGAGTTCTGCAAAGACCCCTTGCTATGCTTTGAGCTTTTCCCCAGAAAATCATGTTGAAATCTAACCCCCAATATGGTGTTGGGAGGTTGGATTCAGGGGAAAGGGTTGGGTCAAGGGGGAGGATGCTTCGTGAATGCCCAATGCCCTTCCCAGGGTGGTGAGTTCTTGCTCTCTTGAGATTAGATTGGTTCCTTTGAGAGGAGGTTGTTATCAAGTGAGTTTCCTTCTCCTGTTTGATCCTTTCTTTGCACATGTCTGCTTCCCTGTTGATGTTCTTTACCCCATTCTGACACTGTGAAAGCCTTTGCCAGAAGCCAGTGCCATGACCTTGAACTTCCTAGCCTGCATAATTGTGAGATGAATGAATCTCTTTTCTTTATCAATTACTCAGTTTTAGGCGTTCTGTTATAGTAACACTAAATGGAATAAGAGACCCCTCTTTCCATCTGGTGGAGGGAAAATCAGACCGTAGAGTCCCCCCACCCACATCCCCAGACACTCCTATCTTTCACATGCACCAGCTGCACTGATCACCAAACTTTCCTCACACCACCTTGGGAAACAGGAAGCAAAAGAGAGTTCATCCCCTCAATCAGTCTCTTGCAATCTTATCTTGCATATAAATTGATCTGCATATATGTTGGTTTAGTAATAAACAAACCTTGTCCCCAAACTTTGAATGCAAATCTGATTTGGGGTCTATTCCTGTTCATTGGAACTTGAAAAGTTGAAATATCCCAATTAAAATAGCCAAAGACAATAGATTATAAAAATAGAGTGAGAAATCAGATCTAGCAATTCATAATTTATCTACACCAACGTGAGCATTGAAACTGAAAAAGTTTGATTTGAAATTGAAACTTTTGATCAAAAGTCCATTTTAAACATAAAATCAAAAGAGGATTCACACTGCATTCAAGACGAGGCAAAAACTTAAATTTCAGCATTAGCCTCAAACTTTCCTTCACAACTTTCCTGGATTATTTGTGTGGCCTAGACGTTTCTCTTTAATATTGCATTATCTGTGAGTATGGCATTTATCTGAGGCATACATGATAGGACCAATTTTGAGTAAAGAATCAAAAAACGTGAAATTCACATTAATGGCAGTAAACCAAATTACCACCGAGTAGACAGATAAGAAGCACAATGGTGATTTAAATATGGTTTTCTAAAATGAAAAATCATATCATCTTATAAGCCTGTCAGTGTACTATCTAATGATAGGATCAAGCAAATATTATTTTCCATGGCATAGTTGAATAATTTGGAGAAAAGAGTCGTGAGTTAAACACGACTGTCATATTTAACTCTGCTAGCTCGCTTTGAGAGATGGAAATACCAGACTGTCAAATAGAAAGCTCATCCTTCCTCCTCTTCATCACCAATGAAATCATCAGAACCTTAGACAAATGTGCTTGGAATCATTATTCCGGAGCATTCAGTTATAAAACTTTTAAATCAGGGCTCTTTTATCAACATTGCTTAGCAGTATTCATTATCATCTCTAATTTCACAGACAAGGCAACTGAGGCATAAAATAGCCTTCTGGAGGTCATAGAAGTAGTTGGCGTCCACCTCGCCAGAGCAAGTCAAGACAGTACAGGGCCTGGCAGAGCATTAAAACAAATCGTTTAAAAGGTAGTTTTGGTTCCGTTCGTGTCTGATCAGCCTTCTTCCATAAAAGCCTTTCTAGGCAAACAGATACTCATTTTTAAAAAAATTTTTATCAGTTTTAGCCCAGGTCCCTTAAGGAAATACGAGAACGTAAGTAAATATATGTTGAAATGTCCTCAGGTCTTTATCTCAATGACACTGTTTCATACCAGGCTTTGGGCTACAGGTGGGGTTTTCAGAAGTAAATTAGAGATGATTCCTGTCCTTGTGTAGTTTTTGGTCTAGCAAGAAAAGAGAGACATGTAAGTAGTCCATTCCAATACATTCCCGTCATTGAAATTATGTCCCTGGAGACCTCACTGTAGCGCACCAAGGATGTGCAGATAAAAGATTCTGAGGGTAGAATGAAGCCTCCCTAGAGGATAAATCTGTGAGCCACGTTTCGGGACATAGAAATCAGCCAGGTAAGGAAGGCATAGAAAAAGCAAGAACAAAACATGAAACCAGGAAGCAGGGGTGTGGGCGTGGGCATGGCGGGCCAGCCCGTGTGATTAGAACGCAAACTCTGAGGATGCAGCTTGGCCCCCACATGCCGAATGAACCCAGGTGATCACACTCTGAGTCGGACTATGCGTTTATGGATCCTGCACCTGTCATTGTTGAGAGTCAGTAAAAGGGAACTTGCTTTACAGGTGATTAACTCAGGATTTTCTTTCCTTCCGAGTGTGAAGTTTGGGAGCATGCACTCCCGGGGAAGTGGGGAGCTCTGGTTACTCTGCACGTGAGTGTTACACATTCTACGAACAACTTCAGAGGAGGGCCAGGAATGGACACTCACGGTGGGAACAGCAGGGGTGTTACTTAGGTCCCTTCCTCTGTGCTGGCCTGGGGCCATTTAATACGTGGTCAGCCTCAGCCAGAGCCAGGCATAGGCTTACTGGGACTGCAGGGGCCTAGTGGATAACAAAGCCCAATCTTTGATATGGTTGAGATATTGGAAAAAAAAAATACTAGCAAGGCTGACCAGAGACCGAAATAGGATCCTTAACAAGGCTGAGGGTGAGAATGTGGCTTATCTTGGGTGAGTGGGCTCCCTGCTGCAGACGTGCCCTCACCCTGTCAAAGCTGAGCCATTCGAAGTAGGCCTCTCTTGGAGTCTGTGCCCCTATAAAACTGGAACCTCTTATGTCCTGGAACAGTTTAGAAAAATATGTGCTCCCTGCAGGCTGGTAGGTTCGAAGAAAAGAACAAGAGAGAGCCAGCAAAGCAACCAGTTTCCCCCTCAGCATTGTCTATGACAGCGGCTCTTGCAACCAAACCAAGACTGTCCTGTTATAGCGTTGATCTGCATGGTCCCGGCTGACGGCAGCAGTGAGGGTTACATTCAAGAAGTGAGGAAAACAAACGTGTGGACTGGGGAGGGCACCAGCCAGGCAGGCCCCAAAGGCACTGGCCAGTGTGGTCACAGCGGGCCTTGTGCTTAGAAGGGACCCTCTCTTGGGTCTCCTTGCTCTGCATTTGCTGCCTTGAAACTTAATAGTTTTCTGTTGGACTTTGTGTTCTGTGAGTGAAGACCAAGGGCTGGGCACTGCCGCCTGCACTGGGCTTTGATCCTTGGCTCACACACTTCCTGCCACCCTCCGGCCCTCTTCGATGGGCTCTCAGGCACCCACTTTCCAGCACCCTGGTCCCCCAGAACACTCCCACATATCCCCTCCCCTGCCCAGTGCCTGCTGCGGCCCCCTGACCCCGGTGTCCTGGGTGGTGCCTGGCAGTGTTGCCACTTTCTTTGGGCGGGTTTACCGGGGTGTGTCTGGGGGACAAGTGGGTGGAGGCGATTATTTAACTGTCCCAAGCCCCAGAATGCAGGTTGCAACCTTTGGGGGAACGCCTGTTGCTGGAATTTGGGCGATGCCCGTGGGAGGGGGAGACCCAGAGCTCCACTCTGCTGGTGTTTCCTGGGGCGTGACCCATGAACCCTACAGCTGGCAGAAAGGGAGCCCGAGGAGAGGGGACACACTGAGTCATGGGGTAGGGCCCTGGTATCAGTAAGGGCCTGACCTGCCCTGCAAGTGTCCTCGTGACCAGGGAAAGGGACATGAATAGCAAATGATAAACACCATGACAGGTTGAGAGAGAGAGACTATGGGAGAAAAGGAAAGCTTTGGATTTTGTCACCTATGATAGCAAATCTTCCTGCTTTTAAAAAAGGGGACCACATCTTCATTGTGCACTGGCTGTGCAATGTGTCCTGTGAGTGACCAGGGCTATAGAGAAGGCAGGAGTCTCACACCCATGAATCTACCTCCACGTGGAGAAAATCCTGTCCCACTCTCCAATCCACAGGCTTTGTCCCCTGAGCCCTTGAATTTGACCATCATCGTTACAGTCGGTCAGGACTGTGGCTGGATCCTCTGGGGTCAGGAGAAAGCCTGAGGCCACAGCAGTGTTGATTTCTTCACGGTGCATCTCCCCAAACCCACATTTAAGTCCCTCTAGGACTACTGCTGTTTTTACTGTTCTCTTCCCAACACTTTTTTAAGTTTGGTTTTTTTTTTTCTTACTTAGTAGGTTCTGAAGTCGAAGAAGCTATCCAGAAGGTTCTAAAATAGACTCGTTAAATTTCCTTCAGGCCCTTCTAGAAACAAGCCTGCAAGCTCACCTCCTTCCTATTCAATCTCCCTTCCCATGTCAGCCCACACAAATCGCCGTATGACCCTTACAGAATCAGCAGTGAAATCCAGTGACAATGTTCAGAGGGTCCAATAATGAAATGACTACCTAGAGGCACCCCGAATGTGAAAGTCGGCCTGCACTAGTTGTCAAATTTCCAGGAAGAAATTGAAGCTCAAAAATTAGAATTTCCTTCTAGTGAAAGTTCAAGTTAATGTGCAAGAAAATTATATCTAAAGATAAGTTATGCAAAGGAATTAACTACTGAGATCAGTGTTCCTTACCTTTTGCATGGGTCCAAACACAGACAAAATGAAATGTCATTTCCTGCCTTCTTATCTGCTAAGTCTGAACTAAAGGGTTTTTATTTTTGGTGGTGTCGTCTCTGTTGAATAAGGATATCTCAAAATTGTGTTAATCCAACATCAAGTCTCAAATACATTTTAGTTTTTCAGTGTAGGAAGAGTAAAATAGCGATGTAGTTTGTAAAAGCTGAACGTTGCCTGGGCACAGACATCCCCCCCATGACGAAGTCCAGAAAACAATCACCAGCCCCAGGGCTCTGTCAGGCTGCCTTGACATCATGTTTGAGGGATCTGAGGTCTTCATGAAAAGGGGGGGTGAAGTGGATCCAGCTTCTTACTTTCCCCTCTTCTCTGACCACTGCTCTCCAGCCCTCGGTGCTGTGCCCTGAGTGGGTTTCTCTAGGGCCAGCCTTCACTCCACTGATCTGGGCCACGTCACCCCCATCCACCCGGCCTGGCTGCCTGCTCCTGGTAAAGTTTCCATCTCATGCAGTGTCTTCTGTAATCTGGCATTCACCCTTTCCTTTTCTTAGACTAAAGGCTACTCTAACCAAGGGTTTCTAGGAGCTGGATGAGCAAATGAAACCAACTTCGTGATCTAATGTTCCGTCGCACACATAGGACTTGAACTGCTATGATATGAATGACGGTGCACTCCCCCCCCAATTTATGTTGAAATGGTATTAAGAAGTGGGGCCTTTGGGAGGTGATTAAGTCATGGGGACTCCACCCTCATAAGTAAGATGAGCATCTTATAAAAGGACTCAAGGTTGAACAGAGCACGCTGTTGCCCTTCTGACCCTTCTGTTGTGTGAAGATACTGCGTTCCTCCCCTCTGGGGGGCTCAGCCGCAGGGTGCCATCTTGGAAGCAGAGAGAGCCCTCACAAGACACCAGTCCTGCCTGTGTTTTGATCTTGGCATTCCAGTCTCCAGAATCATGAAAACAAGTATTTAGTGTTTATAAATTACCCTGCCTGTAGTACTTCGTTATAACTGTTGTACCCCAAAGTCCTAAATCCGAGAGACCACCAAAGAGCCAGCTCCGATGCAAGCACACAAGGGTCTTTATTCAGGCTCGAGTCTGGACTCACGTCCATAACCGGCTAGCGGCAATGGAACGAGAGCCCTGACCCAGTATAGCAAGCAGTTTTTATGCACAATTACAAAGGGAGGGGCTGGGCGTGACTGGTTTTTCCTAGGCTTGAAACATTAACCAATCAGAAGAGGTCATGACGTAGAAACTGAAGTCCACGGACCTTGCATAATTAGTCCCCAGTCAGGTCCATGGTGATGTCAGGGGACCAGGGGTGCTTGAGATTGGTTGGTTGGTTTCTGGTTTGCGGGCGTGGGCTCAGTTGCCCGTGGTGATTGACTGCTAACAGCTAAACGGGCAGAGTGGAATGCTAGATAAGCTGTGGTTTACACAGGCACTGTGTCTGTGCATAAATCAGCTTCAGCATACAAGCAGGTTTGAAACAACACAGAGCCCACCAGAAGGGTGGCTGGTGCCACAGAGCCCACCGTAATCTAAACAAAGGAATGTCCGGAAGGGGCTTATTGCTTAACATTCACACACTGTTGCAAAAGCAGAAGAAGCCGATTATTTCATTTAACATGGCAATTATGGGACAAACAAAAGCTTAACAAAGTTCTAAGTACAAACACTGCAAACATTTTGTAACTTTACAATCACAGTCACTACCAGGCACCCGACATATGCCTAGTCTTACGGGGTCTGAGGTAGGATTTATAAAATACAGCGAACGTTTCTTTCACAGCAATTGTAGCTTTTTGAGTCTCTTGAGTCCCTCAATAACAACACAAACAGACAAGACACCAACCTTTATATTTAAAGAAGTTTTAGGCTCAGCCTGTAATCCCGTGCCTTGGGAGGCTGAGGTGGGTGGATTGCCTGAGCCCACGGGTTCGAGACCCGCCTGGGCAGGCGAAACCTCATCTCTACAATAAATCAAAAAAATTAGTCAGGCGTGGTAGCGCACGCCTGTAGTTCCGGCTACTCGGAAGGCTGAGGTGGAAGGATCGCCAGAGCCCAGCAGGTCGAGGATGCGGTGGCCGGAAGCGGCCACTGCACTCCAGTCTGGGTGACAGAGTGAGATACCAACTCAAAAAAAAAAAAAAAAAAAAAGTTTTAAAACAGTAAACACTGTGGTGCTCATAAATGTCTAAAAACCAAGTTGGCCCCAGCCTAGCTTATTACCTACGATGGGTGTGATAATAACTGTCCTAGTCTGTAACAAAATTCCACAGAGTGGGTGACTTAATAGGGAAACATTTCTTTTCCATGGTAATGGAGGCTGGAAGTTCAAGTCCAGGGTTCTAGCATGGCTGGGTTCATGGTGAAAACCCTTTTCTGGGTTTACAGACAACTGACTTCTTATTGCATCCTCACAAAGGGGAGAGAGAGAGAGAGAGAGAGAGAGAGAGGAGAAATGCAGGCGAGGGAAGGAGGAAGGGAAGGGAGGGTGTTCTGGTCTCTCCACCCCCTTATAAGGGCCCTAATTCATTCATGAGTTCCCACTGTCATGACCTAATCATCTCCCAAAGGCTCCACATCCTATCCTAATACCATCACATTGGGGATTTAGGCCTTAACATATAAATTTGGGGGGATGCAAACATTCCGTCCAAAACTGTGAGTAGTAATGATTGCCATGCAGAAGGCAGTGGAGGGTCCAGTACTTCACACGATGCACTAATTCAGAATATGCAGGAGTGTGGAGCTGAGAAGACCGTGAGATTTAGGCCTCTCTAGGAATATGCAGAAATTCAGGAAAGGGCATTCAACTGTGTGCAAGACCTGAATTCAAGGGTTAAACAAGTCTCTCTAGGCCACTGCTGATGTATGAGTGCAGATAAAGTGACATGTATCCAGCAGGTACAGAATGCCCTTCCAAAGGGAAACCAGGAAGAGCTGGACAATCTTTAACGTGATACTATCAATAGGTTCATTATTGGGAAACCGAAGGCGTTTTGGACTCATCTCTGCTGTCTTACGAGGGCAATTTGAGAGGTGTCTGCTGAGATCCCCAGAGAGATTCACTCCTGCTGGGCCCCAGGGACCTCATTTTCCTTGGTCCCCAGCCCCTCCTGTGCTCATCCTGGGAGTCCTGGACTCAGGGGCCTGCTCTCGTGGCCCTGCCAATCTCTAGTAAGCGCCTCCATCCCACGCAAAAAGGAGCCTTCAGCTTAAGAGACTGGCCAAATTGGAAATTCCATTTGTCCAACACTTATGGCCAAAAGCCCAGGTTGCAAGGGTTAAAACCCTAAGCTGCATGACCCAGCTCTGTCCTCCCTGAACTGCCAAGGAAAGCCACAGCTCCGGTCATCAAAGCTTAAAATCACAAGTTCTGGCCAAGCCAAGACACTTCTCTCTCCTTTTGCTCTACAGAATCCTATGTCTTTACTTATAAAGGTCCTTGGCCAACGCACTAAAGTTTTTTATACCACGGAAAGGAAATTGCACGCCACACGAGCAGCTAGGCAGCACTCGGAACACTACCAGCTCCCCTGAGACTCAGCCTAGGAAAGGGGGCGGAGAGTGATTGCTGAGGAAGACCAGCTCCTGTGGGGGAAAGGAAAGCACAGAGTCTCCTGCTGTGTCCTTCCCTGAAGGAGAGACACAGAGGGCTTCAGGGGTGAATTGTGTGTGTCGGCTTACTTTTTCTTATTCAATTGAGTTATTTTAAACAATATTTATTGTCAAATATATGCATATATGGAGAGACAGAAAGAGAGAGTCCTGTTGTACAAGCCCCACGAGCTGAACTTGAGAGGCATAACATACCTACATTTTAGAAACTACGGTCTGGCCACTTTTCATTTTAAGTCTATTGCTAATAAACCAGAGGCATTCGGCAATTTCTGTGAAGTATTGCTATCAGGTAGGGTTGGGAGAATGCTCATAGTCCCATGGGGAGCTAAAACCAGCTAAGCCAACTCCCTGCAACCAACCTGAAGTTTAAATGTAATTGAAGGGTGATACACGCCACACTTGTAACTCTCGCTTCCTTTGACGTTTGAAGTCTTTAAAACACAGGAGAAAAACAAACCTTTTTCGTTCTCTAAGATGAGTAGCTTTTAAACGTGTTCTGTGAACACTAGAGAGAAATAAGGGAAGACAGATGTCTATCCTCTCAGTATGCTGTTGTGTCCTGAGCGTGCTTGAATGTGGATTTACAAAAACTCAAAGAGAAGAAAAATCAGAAAGCGTCTTTTAGCGCTGCTAATACTCACTTAATAGATTAAGTGAATCTCAAGCAAACAGGAAGCTAAGAGTTTGATTCCTTTCAATATGTTTATTCTTGATCTTGGATTGCCATTAGGAAGAAAACCACTGCCATCACCCACCCAGGCGTGGAACTACCTGGAGACAGTGGAGACAAAAATATCGGCTTGATCACCGCTAAGGAGAAGGATGTGGCTGAGGCCAGCAGCACCATGGGCTTCTGAAGAATGGATCTAGAACCAGAGAGATTCATCCTTCCAGACACAGGCATCTACAACATCACTTTCTCCACTCCTGGGGGCCAGACACTTACTATAAGAGCACAAAAGCCAAGAACCAACAATAAACACCTTGGCGACAAGTAGATCCCAGAGAGAGGGGCAGGGCCTTGCATGCCAGCTCCTTCTCTACAAATGTCCCACTCAGATAATCACCCTCGCTCCCCTAATAGCGAGGTAACAGGGAGTGGAGAAGGACCAGGATGCTGGAAACATCAATCTAGGAACAGAAGGCTGTTTCCGTTACTTTCATCCACTTCTTGGGCCCTCACTCCAGAGAGACTTTCTTGTGTTTTATTCCTGTAGTGATAGTATGCTTTCAGTACACGTAAATGTTGCTAATAGGTTCAGGATGCTATATTTGTATGCACTCTAACAAGGGCCAAATGCAATATTGAACAGGAAGCTAACTTTAAAAAGCCTGGTTAGAAAAATGGCACCTGCATTTTTTATTAAGTAACTATCATCCTTGGCAATTAGCTGAGGCAGGACATAGGAAGATGAGGTTTTGTTCAAGTTCTAGGACTTGAATATGTAGCTGGATAAACTTCAGTATTTTCAGGTGAACGGTAGTGGAGAGAACCATGAGTAATTCTATATGGCAGATTTCACAGAGTTTTCATCTGGGAAGAAAAAAATAAACAGCTTTTTAATAACGATTGTTAGAACAAAAATACCTGGATGCAGACTTAATACTATATACCAAGATAAACTCTAAGTAGATTAAAGGGTTATATACCTCAAAGCTGAATATAAATAGATCTGAGTAGAAATAATAATGTCTCCATCTTTGGGGTGTATCAGAAACACAGACTGGAACATTTGAAAACTAAAAAGACTTAAAAAGATTAAAATTAACATGTGAAGGTAAAATACATTTATAAATTAATTGTGTACATTTAAAAGCTAAAATAAATTATGAAATGACAACAAAATACACACTGACAAACCAGAAAAATATATATGTACAAGATATTACAGGAGATTTTAATGTTTATCTTAATTTCAAAACAAAACAATTAAAGTTCCAAATGATATATTTTAAAAGTTATAAAAATAATTCTCTCAAGTAAAATACTACTATGTGTGATACCAATAGAAACGTAGAGGAAACTTAGCTTATTCTTAGTTTAGTCTTTTTGTCTCAGCATAACCATTAGAAAGTTTTCAGACATTCTACTCCAAGACAAGCAGCAGCCTATACCATCCCCACTAGGCAAATCTCTATCAGATGCAAGACCAGGACAGCCCAACCTTTCAATTCATGGTTTAGCATAATAACCTGCAGGTTCCTTGTCAAGGCTGAAGATCAAAAATCACCCTTTGGCTGGCCAAAGTCATATAAGTAATAATATGATCACCTTTGGTCAAGGAGTTTGTGAATTGCAAATATCTGAGTTTGTGAATTGCAAATGTCTAACAAGTCTCTTTCAGGAAAACCCTCCCCAGGGTTAACCTAATCAGCCCTTTGTGACCTACATGACACAGATAAACCCCACCATGGTGGCAATCATGTGACTAACCCACCCATCTGTCAGCTGTCCATCACCTGATGTCAGTACCTGGCTTGCCTGCCCCTTTGTGATGAGGCGGAGCAGACCACTACACAATCACCTTAATGATCTTCCCCCATCAAGGGGAATAGTTTCAAGGACTCAGCCATAAGCAGCCAGGGGCCATTGCCCTGCTAGACTCTGGTGTGGTCATGTGCTCTTTGAGCTATGGCTGTTGCCACACTTTCTGGCTTTGGCCCCCTCCCCCACCTTGGGGAGGTAAATCTTCTCTCTCCCTTTTTTTCTCTCTCTAATTTACTTTTAAATAAACTTTTCTTTCTCTGTCTCTTTTTGTGTTGCAATTCTTTGCATGACTCGGATCTCTGGGTTCCTGGTGCCATGCCTCCCTTTGCCTCTCCACCTCTCCATCCACCCTCACCCTCTCCGTACCCTAGCATAATGAACACAGGAAACATTCTTGACTCTAAGAAATATAAATTGTAAATTAAAATAACTTCAAACTATGATTTCATACTAAAAAATCACAAAAAGATATTTTAATGAATAATTAATATTCCTGTACAGCTTACATACTTTTGCTTTTTTTTTTTTGAATTGGGGTCTCTGTCACCCAGACCGGAGTGCAGTGGCCGCTCCCAGGCACCGCAGCCTCGACCTGATGGCCTCTGGCGATCCTTCCGCCTCAGCCTTCCAGGTAGCTGGAGAGGTGGAGAGGCAAAGGGAGGCATGGCACCAGGAACCCAGAGATCCGAGTCATGCAAAGA
>CAUYQG010221568.1:0-13126 GCA_963574415.1 Tarsius wallacei
TTTAAGAATGTTAAAGATTGGATTCCAGTCCCTTCTAACTTGTAGTGTTTCTGCAGATAAATCTGGAGTGATTCTGATGGGTCTTCTCTAGTAGGTAGTCTTACCTTTCTGTCTTGCTGTCCTTAGGATTTTTTTTTTTCATGCTTACTTTGTGGCGGTGGATTACTATGTTTCTGGGGGATGGTGTTCTCATGTGATACCTTAGGGGGTTCTCTGAATCTCTTTCACTTGAATGGTTGTCTCTCCAACAAAATGTGGGAAGTTTTCTTGGATGACCTCATGGAATGTTTGTTCCACAGTGTTCTCAGGTTCTCTTTCTGCTTCAGGTATTCCAATCAGGTATCTATTTGGCTTCTTGACATAGTTGCACACCTCTTTGAGGCTTTGTTCCTTCTTTTCTAGCACTTTTTTCCCCTATGCTTTTGACAGACTAGGTTAATTCCATATTTTAGTCTTCAAGCTCTGAGATTCTTTCCTCTACTCGATTGATTCTACTTCCTATGCTTGTTACTGTGTTTTTGGTTTCCAGGATGAAGTTCTCCATTTATATTATTTCAGAATAGCCTTTTTCTGAAATTGACCAGCTCTCTTTTTACCTCCTGTATGACTTTGGTGAGTTTTGCTTCTAGTTTCTCTTGATTCTCTCTGTTCATTTTAGCCATCCTATCTCTGTTTCTGTGACTGTCATCTTGGGCAGGACATTCTGTAGGGTTTCCTCTGTTTGTGCTTTGATAGCTGCTTTTTTGGGCATTGTCTCTTTAGGACTTTGTTGTCTATTTTTTTTCATTGATTTTTCCTCATTTGTGATAAGACTTTCTTTCCTCTCTGTAATTCCTCTTTAATTTTGTGGCTCTGAAGCTACTCAATGAGTCTCTCTTCAAGGACCCTTTCTGTGCTTCAATAAAGGTCACTCAATGAGAAAGGAGGGGCATTCACTTCTCCTTGTTCCACCCTGTGGCAGGTTTCCCTCATGTAAGTTTTCTTTCCTGCTGTTAATCTAGTTGGGTTAGTTTTCAGTCCCTGCTGCTAGCACTCAATGGAGAATAAATGGGGGGATACCCCCCTTCATCTGCTATCTGAAGTTTGCAGTCCAGATGCCTTCCTACCAAGAAAGTCTTTGGGTGTCTCCCATGTCACTCCTTCCCTGTTCAAGTCTGCACACTGCTATTAAAAAAGAGTAAGTTCCCTGCCATGAGGGAGGTGGGGTAGGAGGAAGTCCACCCTGTAGACACTAGGACTTGGAGGTGACTCTTTCTGATCTGACTGGAAAGATAGCTACTAGCTGTTGGTGGTAGGTGCCAGACTGTTTCACTCTGCAGGCTAGCTTTCCCTGCCTGGGAGTGGCCACCAAGCTCTACTGGAAAGCTGTGCTCCTAGGTTTTGTTCCCCATTCCACTTGGGCTCTAGTTGCCTGCCGTTGTGCCCTGACCAGAACTCCTCTTGTGTGTGACTGACAACTTGTGCACAGCTGGGAGGGGGTGAATTGATTCAGCACATCTTAGAGTCACTCACCCACTCTTCTTCACTGGGCAGGGCTTCTGTGTGTGTAAGCCTGGCACATGGCAGGGGATGGGGGTGCCCAGATTCCTGTGTCTGCCATCACTTTCTGGTCTCTATGTGTTCAAAGAGACCTTTGCTGGGTGCCGGGTGCTTCACCCATCCAAAGGTGTTTGGGGGTGTCTCTGTCTATTGTGACTGGGTCCCTACTCTCTGCCTCACTTGGTGAGAGAGGCACCAGGGATCCAAGGGCCATCTTGGATTCCCCTCTCATTTTATATTTTGATGTAATCACCTTCCACATATGTCTTCTAAGGTTACCACAGGAGAAAACAAGTGGGTGGAGGATTATGCATGGGAAGTCCTCATGGGCCAAGCCACACCATGGTGTGAGCTGCTTCTGTTCATATACCACTGTCCAGAGCATAGTCCCCAGCCCCAACCTAACTTCATGGAGTCTGGAAAATGCAGTTTACCTGAGTGCCTGAGAGCAAACTTAACATTGTTGAGCCAGGCATTGTTTTTGTTGCAGGAGGTCACGTGAAGGACAGTAAGAAGAAAATATCACAATGGCAAACTTTAATTGGTATTGCTGGTTACCTTCCTAGTACCTGTTTCCCCCTCCTAACATCACTCCAAATTTGGTACCCCATGTACCTCCTTCACTTCAAGTGATATTGACACTGCCTTAGGTACAGTGAAAGCAGAGAAGTTCAGTTCAGACTAGTCATCACAGGTCATAAGCTGGAAGCCACTGTCCATTATTCCTTTGCAGATAACTGATATGGTAAAAATGGGCCCAGTGTGAAGACTGATTGGAAAAAGGGGGGCAACTTGAAAAGGAATAATATCTTGGTAATATTTTTAACCATATTTTTCTTTTTTGTATTTTTCCCACTACAACCTCTTACTATTACTAGACCATGAGATTCTGGATTATTGCCCTAGGGAACAGGAAGCCAAATACCACCTGAGAGAGGAGAGAGATGCCAGGGTGGTATTTAAGCATCTGAGAATTTACGTGGGCTCTGGGGAGAAGTGCGAGGGAAGGAGAGGGGAAGAATTCAGAACTGCCAAGTTTAAACGTTTCAGGAACTGACACTATTATAAGCTAAAGAGACTCTTTTTAGCCAAAAGAAACTGAGTTACGTTGAATGGACTAGATAAGTTCCTCCCTCCACTCCCCATTACAAAGTAGAAGTGAAAACCTGAGCTTTATGATTGCAAATACAAAAAATACATTTCTACCCATTGCATTTAATCATGAGAAAGGTGTGTCTGTTACAGACCAGGTCAGAGGCTGGTTCAGCGTGAGTGTTCCCAAAAAGCAGATCTCTGAGACAAAGTTAGCATGCAGGTAGTTTACTCTGATAAGTAAGATAAGCAAACAACAGTTGGGAAGTGGGTAGAGTAAAGCAAGGAAGGCGGATCACCAATACGATAGTGTGCTATCTAGTTGGTCACTAATGTGAGCAGCTGAGGCTTAACACTGATGGCACCATCTGCAGACCATGTAGAAGGAGTTTCAATCTGTCCACCCAAGGGATGAGAGAGAGGAGCATTTTATTATCCTGCCCCCATGCATACACACTTTCAGGCTGCAAGTGGGAGGCCCAGCAGGCTCCACAGGCATGCCATGCTGATAGTCAGAGCATTCAGTGAGAGACATTCAATGCACCATGTACCAGGTGCTGCAAGGTTACCCTCTGCAGAGCTGGGTGACCCAGCAAAGGCTGGAGCAAAAGACAGGCTGAGCTGACGGGAGGTGCCTGAGGCAGTTGCAATGATCCAGTCCTCGGAAGATGAGTGCACAGGCTCAAGTCCTGGAAGAGACGATGAAAAGGAAAAGACGTCATGCTGCTCTGACCTTTCAGCTGCAGGTCTCCTCTGTCCTTTTAAAAAGAGCAGTAATCCCAGATTTCACAAGAAAGCAAGATTTTACTCATGGACCATAATAGATATGTACTACTTAAGGAAGCCATGAAAAGTAGAGAAAGGGCAGAAGGCTATCAATTGCCATTTTTAAAAAATCCCAGAGGCAAACAAATGTGGGTGTCATGCCCCCTCAGTGTTATCACTTGATCTAGTGTCTGTTGGGGTTACCCAGAGGGTGAGTCTCTGATTAATACACTTCAATTAGAACCTGGGATATTTGCCATTGCAGTAAAAAAAATGCAGCTAAAATAGTCCTGTCCCTCACTGACCTCCTCTACCCTGCCCACTATAAATGAAATATTTTTGGCTAATACCCACAGTCAGACAAATGTTTTTACCAGATAATGGTCCCTGGGCACTGGAATTCCTCTTTCAGAGAGTTTCTCATACTGAAACATTCCATTTTCCATTCTCCATTTATCCCTGCTGGTTTTCTCAGTGATGTATTTTTGACATTGCCGATATGCTGATAGCAACAACCAGTAATGTTATAATGTTATAATTAACAGAGTTACAACTTTACTGCAGGTTCCAAAAGAAGGGAATTTGACCTGAAAATGAGGGTAAAGAAATATCTTGGTGGAATTTTTCTGTTAATCACTGAACTCTCTTACATTTTTCTAAGCACAAGAATCCATTTAGCTAGAGACACCTCTTTTAAATGATTACAACTTCAGTGATTCTGATTGAAAAAAATTTCCATGCTGAGTACATAAGACAGAAAATTACAAGCAAGCTGTGTTTCTATAATATACTGCTAATGCAGTAATTTTTAAAACCGCACTAATACAGGGAACTTTTAAGTCAGTGTTAATATATTCATTCTTTCAACATTTATTAAGGAGCTGTTATGTACTGGGAACTAGAGGTTCAAATCTGAGGAAGTCCCTGCCCTCAGAGAGTTAGTATAGCGGGGAAGACAGAAACATCAATAACTACTGTGGAAATGCATCGTGTCTTAATGGGTCAGAGAAAAC
Source organism: Tarsius wallacei (assembly GCA_963574415.1). NCBI lineage: Eukaryota > Metazoa > Chordata > Mammalia > Primates > Tarsiidae > Tarsius > Tarsius wallacei. Next base: position 4,410 of record CAUYQG010221568.1, read on the forward strand.
GCCTAACTCTGCCTCTTATTGTAGGATGGAGCAGACAGGGAAGAAGGCTGTGAAGAGGAGATTGCTCCAGGTCTGAGTTTTGAAGGATGGAAGAAAAATCATCAGAAGAACAAAGCAGGGAAGGGTAAGTGCAAAGGTGTGGCAGTGTAATTGATCGTGGCTTATTTAAGAGCTGCAAGTCATATAGTCCAGCTGGCCTGGAGGATATTGCTGGATAATTACAAAGAGGTGAAAGGTGATTATGAAGGGTTTTGGTGAGCTTAAACTTTACACTCTAGCCAAGCATTGGGAAAAAAATCTGGAGACTTAAGCTGGAGAGCAACATGATCACATTTGCATTTTGGAAAGAAAACCACGGTGGTGGAGTGGGAAATGGATTGATGGGCTGTTGAAATATCCAATCAAAAGGCAAAGAGGGCCTGCAGTCAGGCAGTAGTCATGCAGCAAAGAAAGGGGTGTACTTGAGAAATAGCCAGGGCATAAAATGGACTAGTTTATAACCAGCAGGGGAAGGGATGGTGTGAGGAAGAAGACGGGATTTTGGTTCACTGTGTTTGCCCTTTCTTGCCTTGCTGACTCCAATACTCCTTGCTCTAATTGCTGTCTACTCTCCTGCCAATAATTCTCCCAATATAAGCAGATGAGTGACTGACAGGTAAAAGTTGTGCTTCCGAAGAACAGAAGTTTTGTTTGAATGTCCTCATTATAGTCTTACCTTCTGGCATTTGCCCTTTGATGTAGGATGTGCCATTTTTAAATATATCGAAGATGGTTATATTTGCAGTAGAATTCTAAAATAAATAACTGGAGTTTATATAATTCTTTGAACTTTACAAAGCAGTTTTCCATTTGTCATCTCACTTAAGACTCATAGCAATGTTGTAGTGGGTGAAACCAGGAGTCTCACCATCCCCACACTGCCAGCGAGGCAGCTGTGACTGAAAGAGGTCAAGTCACTTGCTCAAATCCACACAGCTTCTGAGAAACTGACCTAGGAATCCCACACTATCATTCTCACTCCATAACCTTACAGTACTCCACATTCGCTGAGCCTTTTTATTTTTATCTTATTAATTTTTAATTTTAAATATGTGGGGTGCCATTCAGGGTTAGGTATACAAATGTTCATTACGCAGGTACCCTTGTTGATGAGGTATGCACCTTCCTTTTGATTTTTAGTTTGAAATGTCATACAGTGCTTTTTATTTCTATTTTAATACTTCTCATATCTACCCAACATGATTAAAATCCTCATAAGGTGATGAATTGGGTATTATATCTCTTTTTCCTTTCACACTTACTAACTAGGTAATCAATAACTGTTGTTAATAACAGTGATTTATTTTAAAACTAAAAATATCTTGAGATCTGAGGCAGCATTTAAAGTCAGCACTTAATCATTTATACTAAAGGAAAGGATTGTGGACCGAAGGGTGTCAGCTCATGCTGGAGAGCTGACAGGGCCCTGGAAAGGCAGTCCTTGTAAGTGAACAGTTAAGACATGGGCTTCTGTGTCATACAGATCTCTGTTCTACACTTAGCTTCAGCATTTATGACCTTAGGCAAGTTATTTAATGTCTCTAAGGCTAAGTTTTCATTTCAGAGAGGAAAAGTAATAAAACCACATGGAACTGTTGTGAGGAATGAACAAAGGAGTACCTGTAAACTCTTAGTCCAGGACCTGGTACACAGTAAATCTTTCAATATATGTTAGTTACTGTTAGTATGTTAGTAACCCAGATACCAACTCAAGTGCCCATTCTATTTCCTCCCAGAATTTCTATGCTGCCCTTGGGCTATCCTTGTTACTCTGCATTCCTGCTCTACAGAGCTCTGGTCTTACCAACGCCTTAACTGTTTCTCTGATTTGCGCTGCCTTATATGTGGAACTCAAGCTGTTTTTCCTTGAATTCCAACCGTTCCCTGCCCCTTAAAAAAGTTAACCAATGCATTTAAATGTATAGCAAAATTTTACTAATGGTTCTGAGGGATGGCAAGAAGGTTTCACCACAGATTTCTAGGGCAGACAACTTAAAATACAATGCTGAACTTTCTTCTTCCTTCCAAAGACCCTTGACTATTTTACCAGCTACAACTTCTCACCAAGTGCTTAGGTATTTTTCTGCCCTTCTCTTTTTCTGCCACAACAAAAGCAACAGTGACTGTGGTTCTTTCTACTGTTGATGGAGTTGGAGAGAACACTGTATCTCTAACTGCTGTTTCCCAATTCAGTACCAAGTTCCCTCTTGAATGACTGAAGACTATGAACGATGGGCCACTGCTCCAGGTCTCACTCCTCTCTCTTCCCTCCCATCATCTCGGTGAGGAGAAAGGAGCAGTATAGAGATTTATTTTCCCACTGAAATGGATTATGCCACCACTTCCTTATAAGGGAAAACTATCCACAGTCAATGTTAGTTTTAGATCCTTTTTGTCCCCTCAGTAACATATTATTATTGTACATTGTGATGATGGATGCTGTCTGCTTAATAAGATATAAAAAGATGATACTGAGTAAATTTATTTTTTTTTTAGAAATCTCTTTATTTGATCAAAACCTTCACTCCCACCCCAGGACTTACTATCTGCACTGACTGTAACATGGCACAACTCACAGGTGTAACTTAAAAAGGAGTTTGGCTTGCATGAGATGCACAAAAAGCTTTGCAAAGCATGCCATAATTTTGACTCAGATAAACCACCTCTTACATAACTAATTTTTCTTCTGCCTTTGGAATAACATGATGTCTTACAATTGCATAGTATCTATAAATTACTGCAATGTTTTCTAGTTACCTCTATCTGAAATGAAGGATGCCTTGTTATTTTGGGAAAAGAAACAAATGTCTTTTGTCTTTGTGCCAATGAAAATGAGGCATTTTGAATTCACGCACATCTGGAGATCAGATTCTTAATAAGGTGGATCCCTGGACATATATTAAATAAAAATTGCAGCTAGAAATGTGAAGTGTGTCTTCCATTTCACTGGAACTCATTTTTGGAATTTTGCCACTAACTAAATATGTTCAGTATCTTGTCACTAAAAGACTTTAATATAAGCTGTTGAAGAGAAAGGATGAAACATGCTGTTGCTTTCTAATATATAATGTCAACTCCCTAACTAAATTGTCTTTCCTGAAAAACAGTCAGAAATGTTGGCATGAATCCAATCAAAGTAATATGAATTTACATCTGGGTTTTTTAATTGCCATTTTGATGGAGTGAAATAGATAGTTTCACTCAGAAATCTTGCTTTGTTATCTCTAATCTGTCATCATTTTGATTTGGTAATATGTATAATGTCTCCAGTTTCAATTTCATCCCATTTTCAATTTACAACTGAGGTTTAGATACATGTAAATTCACAGATCTCTTTCACTTTAGAAACAGAATTAGCTTTGGGGATAATTAGACAAAATACTAAAATTGTAACCCAATTCTTAAAACTTAACTGGTATCTTAAGAAAAAAAATATTAACCTCAAAATAAATTAGTGTTGGATTCAGAACTGTTTGATTTCTGAACATCATCAGGCTTTCCCTGAAATACTTGCTATGACTAAGCTATTTCAACACTCATTTGTTGCACAATAATTATAATATAATGTAGAAACTTGTTTTTGTGTCTGCCCAGAATTCTTTTCCCCGCTCTTGAGACCAAATTTACATTCTCCTTGGGAAGCCATTCCTCATTCAGTCTCAGTCAAGGTGGATAGGTGGGCGAACTCCTCTTCCTGGTGCCAGGACATGCATGTGAGGAGGACTGCCCAATCAGAGCAATGTATTTCTCAAGGATGAAAAAAGAAAGAGCCTTAATTACTTTGAGCCTGGATCCAGCTGGCCCAGAGTCCAGTCTACCTTGGAATCCCTGATTATGTAAGCTAAAGTCAGCTTCAGTTAGTTTTCCTATTACTTACGATAGACAGAGTCCTGACCATAACAAATAGCTTCAGAATGTATTTACTTGGCAGTATCACAAGAAAGATCTCCCTTCAGTTTACCTCTGTTTTGCTACTAAGTTCTTGAAGGTAGATAAGTCACTTACAGCAGAAATTTCAAAGATGACCCAAAAAAAGCACATTCAAGGGTTTTTTGTTTCTATTTCTGGGTTGATAGCTCTTACTCACACATTAGCATCAGGAAATCTTATTTGTAAGTCCAAGTTTCTATTATCAGAAGAGTTTCTAAAATCTGGGTTTGCATTTCATTTCATGTTTTGTAACTTTGCCTCCTGTTTCTAAACTTTCCCTGCATCTGCTTTAACATCTCACAGGAGGGAGAGGGAAGATAGACTGTGTGGGCCTCTTTGGTAGGAAAAATACCTTCACAAAGCCAGTTCTTCCTGCTGCACCATGGTTTACATTACTGTCTCTTTTATGCCCATGCTTGTTTTTAATGTAAGAATTTACTTTAATGTAAGAATTTCTTTGATTACTAGGATATATTAAGCTACTTTTGACTATAAGCAGAAAATCCCAACTTAACTGGCTTAAACAATAGAAAAATGTATTTCACATACCAAGAAGTCTAAGCAGGATTAGCGTCATGACTAATGAATTCAACAATTATTATATCGAATATAATCATTCAGCAATTGAAGAGTTCATTCTCTTTCCATTTTGCTGTCTTCAGGAAAGCGTCCCTCATTGAGCAAGATGCCTGCAACAATGCCAAACATTTCAGCAAGTATGATAATGTCTAGGGAAAAACCTGTTTCTTCCCATGTGTCTCTTCTTCATCAAAGATGAAATCAGCTTCCATTGACCAGAACCATATCACATGTTCTTAACTAAGTAGTTGCTGACAAAGGGAATAGAAATATACTATTGACTTAATCCACCATCCTGGAATTCAGGATGGGACCAGCCTTCTCTAAAAGGGTGGCCATGTGAAGGAGTAGGAATATCTAAGGAGAGCAGTTGGGAAGGTAACCAAGAGTCCTGCTGAGGATTGACCTCGTGGGTATACAAAGCCCAGCTCCAGGAAGTCTCTGTTCTTAGTTTAATGCTCTACTGTCATGAAATTCTTAATAAGTTTTGAACATGAAGCCCTGAAAATTATGTAGTCTTAGTTTTGGCACATCAAGCAACTATGTCAGGGGCTTGGTAGAGTGCCTTCTTCATCTTTTTCTTTTCCATCTCTTCTTGGAGAATTGTGAAGTAAAATTTTGCTGTGCAGAGGAAAAGCAAAAGAAGCCAAGAGAAGGTGGAAGACAGCCGCTACTTATATAAAGAGGAGCTGTCAGTACAGACGTGAGCAGTCAAAAAGAGAACAGAAGGAATAGAAGACAGAAAGTAGAAAGCAAGAAAAGACAAGAAAGTGGGGTACGCTGGGGATGAGCCTAAACAGGTCAACAACTCAGTCTCAGGACACCTATCGCCAAAGGGAATGGATTTCTCTATGAACTGGTCTAGGCAAAGGCTGTGATTAACTTCATAGCTATTTAATTCTTATATTTACTTACAGATGTTTTTTGTTTAAAATTTTTTTCATTCTCTGTCTCTTTAACTGTTTGCTTCCTTTCTTGTGATATTCATTTTTCTGCTGTCTCTGCAGTTTTTCTGTTAGAGGGCTGCTTTCCTCACATCATATCTCTTCTTTTCAAGAATAGTTTCCATTATTATTAGGTAGAAAGGGGTCTAACTTACCCACATGTCAAATACCTGGTGAGAACATGAGACTGGTGCTGAACCATCATAAATTCCTCTGAACTGCTACAAGAATGAAGCACACTTATTGCTGCTGTTCATGGGGTTGATTCCTACAGTCACCCTCCACTTCTAGGTGTGGGTACCTGGGGTAAACCTAGTCTATCAGTGTAGACAGTCCTTGGACTCAGTAATTATTTGAGGAATGGTTATTTTAGTCATCTCTTAAACAGAAGTTAGCTCTAATTTATCTGCCAGACATTGGGAAAGAGGTGCTCACTATTTTCTGGAGTTTAAAAATGGATGGGCTGTAAACCTGGAGCTGGTGAGTGACACTTTTCTCATTACTTGGTCAGAGCCTAAGCATGAAAGCAACATAAAAGGAAACAGAGTTGAGAGATGCAGAAAGACAGATTTTTCACGATGACATTTGAGCACATGAGTTCAGGTGAGCCTGAACTTTCACCCAGCCTTTTAGTTATGAGGAATACCAAGCTATCTTTTTTTATTTAACCCTAGTTTAATCCAGTCACGTTTACTTTAAAGAGATCTGACTGATACATATCATTGCCATGACTTGACAACATAAAATGTATAAGTATTCTTAGTCACTTTTTAGGAAAAGTGTTTTTAAGGAAACTTTATTTGTTATCTTTCTAACTGTTGAATACTTAGAAAAATAAGGAACAATAAACACTACCTACCCTTGGGAATGTGCCCTCTGACTGTTCAGGACTAATCAGATCCAGTGGATCAACCAATCAGAGCAGAGCAGGTTCTGGTCATCAGCTGCTTTCCAGGAGGAGAGGATCGTTTGCCCTCATAGGTGAGCAGAGCATGGGAGGCAGCCAGCTGAAATTGATGTGACACTCACTAAACAACACAGATCAATTGAAAAGGTGACTGCACCTAAAATCAGTAGCTCATATACATGACAGAAATGACTTCAAGCAGCAAAGAAAGTGAAAAGGACAGAGATTCTTAATTAGACTATGAAAAAAATTATATAAGGAGGTAACTTTAGAAACTTAAACTTTCTCCCTAAGGACTTGCACATAGCCCTACATTTCGCCTGCTCTCCAGTCCCATTTGCCTTCTTCCCTGAAGGAAAAAAAAAAGGAAATAAGAAGACATTTAAAAACTTGTTGTTCATCATCATTGAGACTAAAGTCTGGTTTCTGGCAATCAACACCATTCAAGAGACTTTTTGGAGAATAAATATATCAACTGGATTCATTATGTTAACATCACCACAATCCCATGCCAGCATTTCAGATGTGTGAGGAGTCCTAAATTTAAGTAGCAAATGATCTCTGTGTATACCTTATTTTATAAAAATCTGGTGTATACACATCTGTCGTGGGTAGTGACCAGTTGGCCAGAGTCACCAGCGGTGGAAGAATTCTCCAAGTCAGAACAGAGTAGAGAAGGACAGATTTATTGACTGTACTGTAAGGGAGCAGTGGGTAAGTCAGTGATAGAAGTGTCTGTCCCAAACCATTGGTTTGAGGTTATTTTTATAGCACAGTTAGCCTCTTTCCAGTTCCCGTCATGCAAATGAATGATTGAAACATAGCAGTTCTGATTTATTGATGTTTCTTCACACCATGTAAATGAGGAATTAAAACATAGTAGTTTTGATTGGTTGGCATATTCATTGGTCAGTTGGAGGTAAACAGAAGGTGACTCACGTCTATAAAATGACTTCTACAAAACCCTCATTCTGGGAAAACGCCCCTGGAGCTCTCTGAAATTCCCCCAGCTTTCTCTTTGGGTTGCAACCTGCTTCCAAACCTCATGTCTTTGGTCTGTGGCTATAGCTTAGACCTCTTGAAACTTGGCTTCCCCCGAGGGTTTGAAATTGGCTTTACTTAAATGACTATAATCTGATTACCTTCTTATCCCTTCCATCTTTCCTACACACACAACACTTTTTCTGCTTTGAGGAGGTAATTCTGCCCTAAACTTCAGTGCTAAAGAATTCATCCAGACAACCACAAAAAAACAAAATCAAAAAGAGGATGGGATGAGTTAGGGAGTGTCTGGAGCCCAGGCAGGGAGGGGAGGAAGGGGTGAGAAAAAGAGGGAGAATTGAATCCCATTTTGAATTCACTACTTCAGTACTCTGACAAAGCCAACGATGGCCTTTTATTTGTCAAATATAGTAAAAAAAAAACCCTTCAAAACTTAATAATAGTAAACTTCCTGGACTTTCTGATACCACTGACAGTTTCTCTTCTCTGAAACCTTCTTCTCCTTTGGCACTTGTATTCTTCCATTGGCCTCCAAGAACAGACATTCTCCCGCTTTTCTTTCTTTCTCTCCAGCCATTTCTCCCATTTCAGCCCCTCTTGGTTCTATAGCCACTCCTCTTCTCTTTTCACATCACTGATATTCCTGAACTATCTCATTCATTCCCATGGCTCTGACCTACGCCTACATGTCCAGTGATCTTCAAACCTTTATTTCTGCTCCATCCTTTCTCCTGACTCCCAGACCTATGTTTCCAATACCTATACTGAACAACTGGTTATTCACAGGTTCCTCCTCCAAGATGTCCTAGATGGTACTTGGTAGCTTACTTTCTAAAACCACTCTACTTCCTCTACCACCAAGCTACTCTTCATCCTGCATTTCCTATTTTAGAAAACGGCATCACAATCCATCAAGAGTGCATTTCAGGGTGTCCTGTCAACTCAACCTCCCAAAGAACTCCCCGTTTTTCCCCCACATCAGGCTCTCATTTTTCTTGCCTTAACTACTTCAATAACTCCATAGTGGGAGTCTGTATCTCTAGTTACTTTCCTACCAGCTCCTCACCCAAATGACTCTCAGAGTTATCTTACTAAAACAAAATTGTATCACATTATTCCCTTGCCGCAAGCCAGTCGATGGCACTTGATCACCAATGAGAAAAATAAAATGCTTTAATGGGTATCTTAGTTTGTATTCTGTTGTTTATAACAGAATATCTGAAATCGAGTAACTTAAAATGAAAAGAAATGTGTTTCTTATGGTTCTGGGGATTGAGAATCTGGAGGTGCAGGTTCTCCCTGGACATGCTGCTGCT
>CAUYQG010221569.1:0-13538 GCA_963574415.1 Tarsius wallacei
TTTTTTTTTTGAGTTGGAGTCTCACTCTGTCACCCAGACTGGAGTGCAGTGGCTGCTCCCGGCCACCGCAGCCTCGACTCGCTGGGCTCCGGCGATCCTTTCCGCCTCCGTATTCCAAGTACCTGGAACTAAGGGCGCGCTCTACCACACCCGGCTAATTTTTTGATTTATTGGAGAGATGAGAGATGAGCTCTCGCCAAGTTGCCCAGGTAGGTCTCGAACCCGCGGGGTCAGGCAATCCACTCTCCTCAGCCTTCCAAGGCGCGGGATTACAGGCTGAGCCACCGAGTCTGGCTGAGATGTTCTCTTTTCTCCTAATTTCCTTTTATGTTCCAGGATTATATTCAGAATACCAGATCACACTGAGTATTCACTCATGTCCCCTTAGGCTCTTCTTGATGTGACAGTTTCCTAGACTTTTCTTACTTTGGATAATTTTGAAACTTTTGAGTATTGTCGGTCAAGTATTTTGTAGAATGTCTCTCTAATTGCATTTGTATGTTTTTTCTCATGATTAGACTGAGGTTGCAGGTTTTGGGGAGGACAATCAGTGAAGTAAATTTTCTTTCTCATCACATCACATCAAGATACATAGTATCAATATCATTTATTATGTTGATGCTAACTGTGATCACTTTGTTTGAAGTAGTGCTCATCAGGTTTCTTCACTCTGCTATTTGGAAGAAAATCACTATGCAAAGACAGCACTTAAAAAATAAAGAGTTCATTCATTCTGCTCTACCTTGTTAAGTGTGAAATATCTACATATTTGTCCCTTTCCCCTGTAACCCTCATTTATTAATTCAATATATCATTTGTTTATATCATTGCAGACTCAAAAATATTTATTGTATAATCTGGGTTATAATCCAATACTTCATTATTATTATTGTTAAATTTTTTTTTGCTCACATTACTTTGATTTTGGGAGAGCCCCTTCTGTTGACTCCTGCATCCCTTTGATATACTCTATTATTATTATTATTATTACTATTATTATTATTATTATTTTACTTTTAGCACTTTCTTATTTTCTACCACTGCATGAAGCTCAAGAACCATTTGTGTATTTCCTCTCTGAGTCCTCAAATCAAATATTCCTCCAAGAAACCCTGGTTCCTTTCAGATGGAATAGTATTCGAAACTAAAGGAAACTTGGTGTGCTTGTTGATTTTAGGCCCTCTCAGCTGTAAGAACAAGAAAATATATGTGTATATACTGACCTTATGTATACTCAGATCTCTAAATATTTCCATATAAAACTATTCTTATCTATGTTCAGCTAAACATGACTTTACATTGTGGTATCAATCTCTAAATTATTACCCAAAAAATCATTCTCTACTCCACCCATCTTTATCTGTTTATCTGTAAACTTCCACTGCAAGAGTGAGAAACCTGTGTCTACATTGCTCATTTACTTAATTGTTCGATTTAAGTATTCATTTACAGTGCTTTCAGAATTGTCAGATATCCCTTGATAAAAATGTAATGAAAGAGAATGAAATGTTATGCACAGTTCTTTTTGTATTACATGCTCCACTCATTTTTAAAGTTACTTAGGTCAACAACTTATTTCTCCACACCCTTCAGTGAAGTTGTTACACAGATTTGTAACACATCTAGATTATTTTATATTATTCTGAATCCCATCTTGTGATCCCTTGATGTTTCTCTCTCTCTGTCATATATATATTAATTAATATATATATTAAATACATATATATGCATTTAATTTGCATACATTAAACTGTGTTTCAAAGTTTTACGGTTCTAGAAATGCTTAATTTATTGTATTTATAATATACTGACCTACAAAAAATTTTACAGCCCTAAAATTTCTTCTATGTTTCACTAATGCATCCCCTTCTTTGAACCCCTGACAACCAACATATATATACAAACAATCAAAATCTTGCACCAAAATGCACATGCACATAGCTGCAGTATTCTTAAGAGCAAAAATTGGAGAAAAAAATGAAACATACATTAGAAATAGAACAAATTAAAGGTGTGGCCCTTTCATAAAATGGAATAGTATACAACAATGAAAATGAATTAATTGCACCTAAAAAGATCAACATTTATTACCTCACAAACCTAATGTTGAGGAAGGAAGTCAGATACCAAACAAAAATACCTAATACAAAATAACATAGGTAAGATATATAGATAAAATATAGAAATATCTGTAAAGATAGTGTAGAGTAAACGCTGATGGGAAAACTGGCTGATCACCTGCAGAAGATTGAAACAGACGCCCCCTACCTATCCGCATACACAAAAATTAACTCTAAATGAATCAGAGACTTAACCATAAAACCTCAAAATATAAGAACTTTAGAAAATGCAGGAGACACCCTAATGGAAGTTGGAACTGGCAACCAATTCCTGAGCAAAACCCAAAATGACCAGGCCATAAGAGATAAGATAGACAAATGAGACCTCATCAAACCAACAAGCTTCTGCAAAGCCAAAGAAACCATCAAGAGAGCAGGGAGACAATCCACAGACTGGGAAAAAATATTTGCCAACTCCATGTCTGACAAAGGCCTAACATTTAGGATCTACAAAGAACTCAAACTTGCTGAAAAGAAAAAAACAACTCTATTACAAAGTGCGCAAAAGATATGAACAGACACTTCTCAAAAGAAGATATACTAGCAGCCAACAGATACATGAAAAAATGTTCAGCCTCACTTGTTATCAAGGAGATGCAAATTAAAACTACACTGAGATACCACTTAACTCCAGTCAGAAAGGCCAACATCAATAACTCAAAAAATAAATTCTGGAGAGGATGTGGCAAAATGGGAAAACTTCTACACTGTTGGTGGGAGTGTAAACTAGTACAGCCTCTGTGGAAATCAATGTGGCGGTTCTAAAAGTTCTAAAAATTGATATTCCATGTGACACTGCAATCCCCCTACTGGGAATATACCCGGAAGAACCCAAATCACTCTATAGAAAAGATACCTGCACAAAGTATGTTTATCACAGCCTTGTTCACAATAGCAAGAACATGGAACCAACCATGTTGCTCATCAAAAGAGGACTGGTACAAAGAAATTTGGTACATATACATGATGAAATATTATGCAACCATAAAGAACAAAATCTGAACTTCGCAGCAACCTGGATGGAATTAGAGTCTATAATATTGAGTGATATTTCACAGAAACAAAGAACTGAGTATCACATGTTCTCACTCATAAGTGGACCATGAACAACTACCATAATATTATAAGAAAAGGATTGACAGTCGGTGTATCGGGCGGGGGGCGGGGGGGGGGAGATGGGGCGATGGGAATGACAGTAGTTGAAATCTGACTGGGGAGGGGGGACACACCTCATCAACAAGGGGACCTGCACGATGAATGTTTGTATAACCAACCCTGAATTGTACCCCACAATTTGAAAATTAAAAAAAATTTTAAAAAGATAGTGTAGAAAATATCTATAAAGATAGTGTAGATGTGTCACACAGACAAAAACCAAGTGAGAAAGTGGCCACCTGCAAGCCAAGGAGACGAGGCAGGACTGAGAGAAAACCAATCCTGCTCACATCTTGACCTTGGACTTCTAGCCTCCAGAACTATGAGAAAATGTTTCTTTTGTTGAAGTCACCCAGCCTGTGCTATTTGGTTGTGGTAGTCTTACCGATTAATACAGATAATACATTTACAGATAGCATATACAACGTGAAAATCAGACAAAACTAATCTACAGATTTAGAAGTCAAGATAGTGGTTGCCTTTGGGGAATAGAAAAGGTCATGATTGGGAAGAAGCACAAGAAAATGTTCCCAAACAGCACGGTTGTTTGATTTGTAATAATTAATGTAGGTACTTGTATATTTTGTGGGTTTTTTTCTGAATATATAATATATTAACAAAAATGTGTATATTATGTATGCGTGCATATGTCTTTTAATCTGTTATTCATAGAAAAGGCAATATAATAAAGTGCTTAAGAATGCTGATATTATAATTAGGGTCTATTTCAGGATTTAATCCAGCTTTATCCTGCAGGAGGGAAAAAACCAGATAAATGAAGCACATAGTATTTTGAAAAGACAAGTATATCGTGGTACTTGATTTGTCAAATACAAAATATATTTGAAAACTATATTACATTGTCATTGGGGCACGTAAGCTAATATTTTGATCAATGGTATATAATTGCTCAGACAAAATTCTGGGTTTAAAATAATTTAATAAATTCTGTACAAGAATTACTAATCAACTGGAAGTTAATGTGTGATACATTAAATAGCACTGAAATTAATCTATTATTAACAATTTATATCCTAACTTCACATCATACATTTAAATAAATGTCAGAAGTGTTTTCTTAAATAGATATGTTTAGAGCTTAAAGTATTAAAATCATTTTTAAAACCTTAGGTGTATTCTAGCCTAATCAGATGACAAGAGATGTACTAGTCATAAATATAATGTAAGAAAAGTTAGATATAGTTGAAAACATAAAAATTTAAAACAATAATCTGAAGAATAGCTTTTTATACTCATAAATGAGAAATGATAATGTCTTTAATATTTAAAGAATTTATGCAAGAAGCAGTCTGGATTAAAATTTTAGAGCTCTGATTTAAGAGGAGACAAGTTTGAATCGCAGCTGCACTACATGTAGAAGATTAACCGTGGGCAAGTTACTTGATCTTATTAAATATTAATGGCTCATGTAAAATGTAAGAATAATAATAGTATCAACTTCTTACTTTGTAAGAAAGATCAAATAAGGTAATGAAGCCTGGCACATTTTAAGCAGTCAACTATTATTGATAATATCACCATTGCTATTATTTTTAAAATCAATATTAATATTCATTATATCAGAAAAGGCATGAATATGATATGCCATGTTCCTTGTCAAAGTAGTTTAGGTATAGAAATTAGGACAGAAAGAACATATTTGAGGTAATAGAAATTAATTACTATAGCTTGATTATGTGATCATTTCACTATATATAAACATCAAGTTATACACCTTAAATCTATATAATTCCTATTTGCCAGTTATGTCTAAATAAAGATAAAAAAAGTTTAAATAAAATAAATATATTGTATTGTTGATAAGGATATAAATTGCTACAAGTGTCTCATATACAGTTTAGTAAATGACATACAAATGTTAATTTCCTTTCTTCCAGGGATATGAATTCCAACACATTTTAGAAACTTAATCTGCTTCCTTCTTAGACAATCTCTTATTTGGTTTGACTGTTTTTTCCTCCTTAATAGTTATCATTTCTTTCATTGTTTTAAATTATTTGCTTGTTTCTCATTATTGCTTTTAATAGAGGTTACAATTTTCCTCTTTAATATTTTTCCTTAATGCTTTTTATTTCATCTTCATTTCACACCATTTATTTTATCTGATTCATTTGTTTTCTCGAATCATGTTTATATTGTTTGTTCCTCCTTTCTTCCCTCCCTCTCTCTGAACTCCTCCAATCCTCTCTTCCTCCTCTTCTTTCTTCTTCTTTTAATATAGTGCAGATATATTCTAGAATGTTCTTTTTGTTAAACTGCTAGCAGCTTAATTTCTTCTCAATTCCTCACAGTCTACTTAACTATAGATAGCATCATTTTTTGAGATCATAACCAGGATGATAAATTTAAGCACATCACTGCACAAGTTCAAAGTGCTTTGTATATATTAAGGTAGTTGAGCTCTTTACAATGATTAGGTCTACTTTTGATTGGCTAATCCACTAATTTTGAAAAGGGAGCTTAATCCTTAGAAATACTATGCATTTTTGCCATATACAGCATGAAAACTTTCCAAACATACTGTTCCTAGAGCTCTTAGAATTACTCTTCACATTGTTTATGGACAGTTTATCTTTGTCATTACCGTTCCCAATCAAAACATCATTCTCCAAGGTTACTTAGGCTAATGCCTCTCTATCCCACCTTTTCAGTGTGGTTGTGTTGTACAATTTAGTATGGTTAGGTTCAATTGTTGTGTTCCACACTGAATCCTCTGTGAGTGTGTGTGTGTGTGCACATGTGTGTTAGTTTGCACACATTAAAATTCACTTTCGTAATGTATAGTTCTTTGGATTTTGATAAATGTACTCAGTTATGTACTCATCACCTCATTACCATAAGAACAGTGCCATCACCTAGCAATTCCTGCGTGTTTTCTTTGTAGTCAACCAGTCATCCTCCCTACCCACACTCATCTCTGACAATCTTATCCTCCCCATCTCCACTCATCCCTGGCAACCACTGATCTGTTTGCTATCCTATATCTTTGCATTTTAAAGAATATCATATAAAATAAATCATGCAAACATAAAACCTTTTGGATATAGTTTCTTTAACGTAACAAGATGCATTTTGGATAAATCCATGTTGGGTGAATTTGCAGTTTTTTTCTTTTTGCTGATGAATGTCTATGGATGTACCTCAATTGGTTCATTTATTTGTCTGTTCATCTTGGTTGTTTTCAGTTTTAGTGATTATGATTAACACTGCTATAAACTTTCATGTATAGGTTTCTGTGTGAACATACATTTTTAATTTTTTAGAAAACTACCTAAGTTTACAATTGCTATGTTGTAACGCAAGACTAAGCATAACTTTAAAAAATATGAAGCAAATCTACCTATCTGTCTTTCAAAGTGACGTGTAATTTCTATCATCAAGAATGAGAGTTCCTTTTGCTCTGCAACCTCATTTATATTTGGTATTGTCAAGAATTTGGGAGGAGTTTAGCCTTTCCCATAGGTATATAGCTGTATCTCACTGTGATTTTAATTTTCATTTCTCTTTCACAAATTTTGTTGAACATCACATAATTTGTTCCTCATATATTCTTTTGTGACTTATCCCTTTTCAGGTCTTTCGTTCTTCTTTGATAAGAATGTTTGTTTTTCTGATTTTACATTTAAACTTTTCAGCCTTCCAAAATACCCAAGGAAGATACAGGGATTATTTAAACATTTTTTGACCTAGATTATATAATTCTCATTCTTAAAACCTATTCACAATATTCATTTTTCACTAAGTTATAATATAGCATTTTGGACACAGCCTTACTGATTTAATGCTTGTGCTATTCTTTAACCTTGAACGCCATATTTCTCCTACCACAATATACTCCCTTTGGATACTTATTGAATATTTTATATATGTAGGGTTTTTTTCTCAATTAAAAAATTTGGAATATTTATTCTCTTGAAATATTCATTCTTCCTTGATATTTTATATTCCTACTTATATATCAGCACTTCTGGGAAGGTGCCTAAAATCAAACAGAATAGAAGAGATTCCCATCTTATTACTTAATTATTCATCTAATACTCTCTATACATTTCTTTACTGTCACTTATCACACTTTGTCATTATGTACTTATTTAAAAAGTTTTGTAATATTTGTCTAATCAAGCTAGGCTCCATGAGGTGAGCTCAGGGAACTCAAGGAATCATCACTGTACACCCAGGAAAACACCAGGCAAGCAATCTTCATTCAACAAATACTTCTGAAGTAAATGAATTGATGGAAAAAATAACATAAAAGTTATACAAATGCAGAAAGTATTCATGTTAATAGGAATTTGAATTTGATCTTCATATGTAGCAGCTGTATAAATATGCATCTCTTTCCATAGTAGTTTGAGCCTTCTTGAAATCCAAAGTATTCTTCTGGCAATCAGATAGTAATCTGCAATCTGCGCCTTCTGCTTCTAGAAGACCTGTGTGAGAATGCTTTATCCCAGTGATTCTGATCTGATTAGACACTCTAACAACCAAAATAATTTTTTTGTCTTGGGATTCAGTTTTTATTTTAAGTTAAGACATTATAGGAGGGACTCAATATATTGGTTTTCAAAGACTTACTGCATTGTGTTAATTAGCTAAGGTGTTCAACTGCCATTGTGTGTGTATTCCTCTTCCAATGAGAAAAACCCTGAGATGGTGTTGAGGTCTCAGCCTTATTGTACTCATGTTTAGAATGATTAACAAATATTGAGATCTAATCACCTTCTTTAGCTATGCAAGAATTCATGACCAAAATATGTAACCATATTGTAGTCATACAGATGTTTGTGTAATCAGTATTTCTAGAAAACATTTGGTTATTTTACTTTCACCTGTCACCAATACTGTATCTCAGCAAACCGTCATCTCCCACTATTCAATAGACTTTACTAATGCTTAAATCAATTAAAATGACCATGCTTTGGTAGTTTTTTTAAAATAACGAACAGAAGCATGATTCTAGTATGTGAGCTAAAGCCCTGAAATTAATGTTCAAGTTTGAGTGGCAGGTTTGACATTTGAGTTAATAGACTAGTCTCAAATGAAGCAAAATCAATGACAATAATAAGGAAAGATGGTAGTGCTGTGTGATGCTTTAATTGATGTTTATCTACTGTGCAAGTTAAAAAAGTGTTTTGTTTGGCCACATCAAGGCTAAGTTTAAAAGCAGAATCATAATATGTGGGTGAAATCATTCAAAATAAGAAAAAGGAGAATAGAAGTATTCTGCAGACTTATGTAAATCATATATACTATAACAGAAGGAATATTTTATTGACCTAGCATTTTTCAAACCAAGTACATAAATTCT
The DNA here is from genome assembly GCA_963574415.1 of Tarsius wallacei. Classification (NCBI taxonomy): domain Eukaryota; kingdom Metazoa; phylum Chordata; class Mammalia; order Primates; family Tarsiidae; genus Tarsius; species Tarsius wallacei. The sequence continues at coordinate 8,605 of CAUYQG010221569.1, forward strand.
ATTTGTATGTCTCCTTTTCTACTAATAGTCGGTATGGTCTATCAAGATTAGCTTCCACATTTTTTTCTATTATGTCAAAATTTCTTCAATATTAATCTCCTGTGCTAAAGTAGTACTCTATAAGATATTCTTTGGCATTATTTCTCCAAGTGTACTCAACTGCTTGCTAGAGTTGTATGGCCAATAAGCAGTTAAAAATGTGTATAATGTTGCATACATTCTCTCTTTTTTTAAATAAGTGATCCACAAAATCCCAGAGATTTATGATTCAAATCTCGGAGAACTAAACTCCTTGGCAAGTCTTCAAATCTCTTGCTTTTATTTTGGTTTACTCCAAAAATGACTAATAAGCACACACATAAAAAAAGGTAGATAGAAGGAGAAGGTTGTAGGGAAGAAATGGATGTCTATTTAGTTTCCTGATTTCACCAGTTGGCACATCTAGCTCAGTGCTCTTGGCCTATCACATGGATTAAAGTATTTTCCAGTTTAGAGAAGCTAGAAGAGTAAACTTACTGCCTGCTGTATCTCCTAGTCTTGTAAGTACCCAGAAACAACTTACACCACCTTGTATGGCACTGCTATTGCTTTTTAGCAAGCCACAGCTCAATGTCCTCATGGCTTGATTTTACACCCTGAAATTCCTGTTATGTCAGCCCAAGGATCATCTCTTGTATACTTCTTCAAAATAAGCCTAATAGTTTCCATTTATACGCCGTAAGGGACTCTTATTGCATATTGCGCGCTAGGCATCTATAGCATAGTAACCTGTTTAATTTTGCTTAACCCTATGTTCCCAAACAGATCTGACCAAATAACATTTTTTCCCTAGCTTCCAGCTTATATTTGGTACAAATTTGCTGTAGGGAATACTTACCTACAATGACCTCTCCTTATACTTGTATTTTTACATGAATCCTACTAGAATAATAGGCCAAATGAGTTGAGACACCATTTCTGTGATCTCGTGGGCTAGAACCACCAAGTTGCAGCTGGATACTTTTTATAGAGCAAATTTTTAATAAGAATGCACCACAGCATGATAAATGTACTAAGATAAAACTGAATGAAGATTATGGTTTCTGGTATCAGTCTCCTGTCCCTCTTCCCTAAGGTACTTGAAATAACATTCAACCCATAAGGCTAAAGAGAGAGTTCCAAAACAATTTCAGTTCCTCCTCTGTAGGCTTCATCAGTTTCTGTTGGAATATCCCTTTCTTGCTACAGATCAACTTTGGCTGAATTTTTTTGTTTAATTTTTAAATTTCAGTTACTCACATAGCTATGCAAGTGTTGAGACTACCTGCTATAACACAGTCTACTTTCCTTTTCTTCCTTGCACTGTTTATCTCATGAACTGATTTTAGTAATTTGGTATGCATTCTCTCATTACTTTCTATGTACTTAGGTAGTCATATCTTTGTATATATTTACATGTGCTTTGTATTTTAAGTGGACTACGTGAAATTATAGAAATATATAGTTTGAATATTTCTTACTTAATCTCACATCATTAAAATCCAGTACATATAATTTGGGCATGGTTTGCACGCAATAGTTTCAAGGAATATCATGTAATAATAATACAGTTGCGGGAAATATAGAGAAAAGTATGCTTGTGTATTGCAGAGGCAAATGGGAATATAGTTTTTTTGGAGAGAAATTTGTTGGTATCTATTAAAATGATAAATGCACAAATTTGATTTTTAAGAATTAAATCAGTACAGTATACCTTTATATATGACAGACTTTATACTAGGGTACAATTTATGGTGATACAAAAACTGTAAATACATTAAATACATAGCCATGTGGTTGCTTTTGAAAAAGTGGTGGTTCAATAGTCTTTTAACTTAATGTTTTTCTGTTATCATGCCCCTTTTTATTCTAATTAATCTCAACCTTACTAAACTTTTTTTTCTGACTTAAGATGTTGCTAAAAAAAAAACATATTTTCCCTCCAACTTTTCATTAAAATTAATAGAAAGATGTATTCAACTGTCAAATGGCAGTTTAATATATACATCTAGAAGTCAGAAAGGAGTAAATTGAATATTCCAAGTTAGAAGGATGGTCCTCTGGTTCTGGCAGCATTCTGTTTTTTGACTTGGGTGCTGGTTACCTAAGTCTGCCCATTTTAATTTTTTTTTTTGAGCTGCATGGGTATGTTGTGTTTATTTTTCTCTATGCACATGAATAGAAATAACATTTAAATCAGCAAAATATATGCTTCCTTGCAAAGTTTGACTTTCCAGAACATGCTGGGTTTTAATAACCTGAATAGAATGTACATTATTCCTCCCTTTTTCACTTATTGTTTCTATTTTCTTTTTTTACAAATATGCTTTTAATTATCAACCATTTTGGAAAGGAAATGGAGAAATCTAAGTCTAGTTCTGTGTATCTCAATTTTGGCACTATTAGTATGTTTTCGCTGGGCAATTTTTTGTTGTAGGGACTGTCCAGTACCTTGTTGGCTATTTAACAGAATCTCTGGCCTCCATCCACTAGATGCCAGTAACACCCTTCCAGTCGTAGCAACTAAAATTATATTCAGACATTGCCAAACGTCCCCCGGCAAGGAAAATTACCCTTCGTTGAGAATAACTGGTCTAGATAAACTAGATATGACAAAGAAAAAAGCTTGGGCAAAGTCTAGAGAAATGAAATGGGATCATTACCCAGATTAAAAACTCAGATGGAAAACATGCTGAGAACTTGTCAAAGAAGGGAATCAGATCAAATTTCATGAAGAATGAGCAAAACTCTAAGAACAGACTCTGTACCCACGGGATTGTAATAAAAAAATTAAGTAACAAACCCAACTCTTGAAATTCCAGAGAAAACCAAATTATCATGCAGTATTTCTGTGATGAAAGAAAGACCCAAAAATCCACCATTATAATTGTTGATTGTATATATTTCTGATCTCCAGCCATGAGTGCCCTTTAATCTCAATCATAAGAGTGCCATTTGTTTTGTACCTTCATTTATATTTGATCACTTTTGCCATTTTGTTAATGAACAAACTTCTATGCCCTGAAGAAATATATCTCCAAATAATATATTTAATTAGGTGAGCTCTTAGAGGTGAACAGTTCTCGGTCAGCTTATACTAATATTTCATACCTGCTGCTGTGGTGAATGGAATAGCACCTAATTACTTCTTATTTCCTGTAACATCTTTAATGGAAAGTGTCATCCATCAGCTACTGTACAATGTTTTTATCTAAGTGGTTTTGTTAACCCTTGTGACCCTGGAAAGTAAGAAAATGAACACATCAGTGAGGGCGTAACTGCAGGCAGTTTGTGATGGTTTTTATAGCTTGTTTGGTTAAAATTACCCATATTTAAGATATGTTGCTGTAGTTTAAAAGATAAAGTATTTTCATGGGAAGTGTCTTCTGTTTGTATGAAATGCCTTCACGAGATAAAATGCATATTGAAAAATGCTATCAGTAATGTGTTCACTATTAAGAGGAGGGCAGGATAATGCTCAGATTTACAGAATAACAGCAGAGCAACACACCCATCGATATAGATAAGATTAAATTTTATCCTGTTCTTCAGAGGTGAGAGACATATTTAATACAAGTTATATGTAATAGGTCTTGAATTAACATATGCTTCTTATTAGTCTATGTCTCACAGAGCTGAGAGAACATCTAATCCAAAAGATGTTTGGGTATAGACATACAATTTTTAAACAAATGCACTGTCAAAATGATAGTGTAATGTACTTCTAGATCTTATTATGTTTTATCTTAATTTAAAGTTTTTATTTTATGGGTATCAAAAAGCTTGCAGAGCTGTTTTTCAAACTGCACCAGGAATAATCATATTGAGAACATGGATTTAGAAAGTAAATGACACTCAGGTTTAGTGTGTGTTCCCTATTCTCTGTTTTTCATTTGCCATATTCAATATTCATTTTATACCTACATGAAGGATGTTTTGCCCAGGCATTAATATTCTTGTGTTTCCTGAGTCCGTATTGCTATGTAAAAGGGTGGAAAAGACTGTGTAGGAAAATTCCAGCTGATAAAACACTTCACCCAGCTCTGTGTAGATTTACTACTCTGCATTAAAGGGCCATCTCTATTCCAGCTCTCTGAACTTATCAAATATACACACACAGGATTTGAAGAATTCCAAGGGATTCTGAGAGATCTGGCACACTGTGGGATTGGATGAGCAGCCATTTGTGAAATGCCGTACATGATCAGAGCATGGGGGAGATATTTCTGCATCTCAGTCAGGTGCCAAGAGCAGTTCCAGGTCTTAAATAAAATTTTCCTGTGTAAATAGACTGTGCAAGGCAAATTCAATTTATTCTCTGTGGTTTGTAATCTCCTTGGATACAAGTGGAGATAGGGCACTTTAGGGTTATGTGTATTTGGGGGGCACGCTATTGATAGTTTTTAATATTTTATAAAATTTGCTAGTCCATTGTGATAGCAAATGCTTTGCTGTGGTAATGAGAATAGCCTCTAAACCAAAGTTGGCCCTCAGGTCTTTAGAATTCTGCAATGCTATACTAAATTGAATTTATTGTGTGGAGACTTATGTGCAGCTGACATTGCTTCCTGCCTGGATCGAATATGTGTGTGATAATGGGAGTCCTGGCTAGGATTTGAATTAGTAGTAGTTTTTAGGCTAGGAGCTCTGAGAAGGTGTAGGGTTGTTTCAGGGAGGAATGGAAAAGAGAGATGCTGACAGAGACTTCATAAAATGTGTATCTAATGTTTACAGGCAGCTAACATTTAATGGTACTCGATGTTATTATTTTGACAACAAAGACTTATTATTTTTTTTTTTTTTTGAGTTGGAGTCTCACTCTGTCACCCAGACTGGAGTGAAGTGGCCGCTCCCGGCCACCGCAGCCTCGACCCGCTGGGCTCCGGCGATCCTTCCGCCTCAGCCTTCCAAGTAGC
>CAUYQG010221570.1:0-15706 GCA_963574415.1 Tarsius wallacei
AACTGGTGACCCAACTGGGTTCGGTGGCTTAGCCTGTATTCCAAGCACTTTGGGAGGCCGAGGTGAGTGGATTGCCTGACTCCACATGTTCGAGACCAGCCTGGGCAACTTGGCGAGACCCTGTCTTTACAATAAGTGAAAAATTAGCCGGGCGTGGTAGCGCGCGCCTTTAGTTCCGGCTACTTGGAAGGCTGAGGTGGAAGGAGTGCCGGAGCCCAGCAGGCCAACGCTGGGGTGGCCGTGAGTGTGCCACTGTACTCTAGCCTGGGCGATAGAGTTAGACTCCAACTCAAAAAAAAAAAAAAAAAGATTTTGAACTCATAATGAAATCAACTGAAAATCATGTAAGAGTTTAAATAGAAGAGTCATGATCATTGTGTTTCAATAAATGTTGTGCTAATGAACTCATACTAAATCTGATAGGCAACAAAAATATATGATTAAATACATATTATGAATAACTTAATTTGGAAATTATACTTTTATAATATATAACTATAATCATGCAACTTACTTGACATAATACAAATACAATATCATACTTTTAAAATAGTTAATGCAAGCTTTTGGGATGTGTGTGTAAAGGTGAATATGTATTTATTCATTTTTGTTTTTAGTTAACAAATATAATTTATGTGATCCACTATGGCAGAGATATTTAGTAGTGTAAATAAGTCCAAGTAGAAAGCAATAATACAACTTCATCCATGATCTTACTAATGACTTTCATTTGAGCTTCCTATAATTTAAAAGCTCAACCATTCACATTACTATGACCATGCTTGACAATTTCACAATCATGCAAGATTTGCTTTTTAAATTTTCAGAAAATTATAAGAAAATTGATTACCAATACTTAAATGTTTTAGAAGAAACAAATTTGAAAAATTAACTAAAAATAGAAGGAAGTTTCAGGTTAGCAGTTGAAAAAAAGTAGGAGACTTTTAAGTCAAAGTAAAAAGAGAAAAATAAAAAATACAACAACAACATAGAACTCTGAGCCTAGTTTAAGAAAATAGACCATCAGTAGAAACCTTAAAGGCATAACTTGATTACACTGTATTTTGAGTGTTCATAATAATAACTGCAAGTCATCACTTAAACTTAAATTATGTTCATTGTTCTCTTTTGAAGATGACAGATCATTATAAAATATGTTGTAAAAAATAATCGACAAAAGAATTGTATTTTAAAAATGTTTTTTTTGCCAAAAAGCTTAAGCTTTTATTTGCTGGAAAATTTGCTCTTTTTACATACATTACCCCGCAATACAAGACAAAACAGACATTACTAATTCCAAGCTACCTAAAGTTCATTACACATTAAAATACTTGAATAGATATTTTATTTCAAATTAATTTAAAGAAACATACAAGTTTCAAGAGCTGTTTGAATTGTCTACCAATTTTTTGACATTTATATCATAAGATAATTTCCCTGCAAAAAGATGCTCATTTCCTGATGTTTCAAGTATTGTACATTTTCTGAATTAACCAATCCATTTGCTGTGGAATAAACAATAATTGTCACATATAATAAATCTTTAATGGCATAAATTTAAGACAACTGTATGTTATTAGATTGTTTGGGCTATTACCATCAGTATTGGGGTAATTTTCTTTCTGATATTTTGTAAATGTCATTTATTTTTTCTGTATATATGAGAATGCAACATTAAAGCACTATATGTGTATCAATAATATAATATTAGCAATTTTCTTTCATTTGTTTATTAATCAACTATATATGTTGAAATAATCTACTGAATCACAAAAAATAATCAATAAACTCAATTAATAGCTTTGTAAGTTGATAATCCATCACACAAAAATAAACATAAAAATAATTATTTTTATTTCATACTGGGCAAGAAATAAGAGATACATCAAATATCTTTCAACCAGTCTGTTTTACCTTACTTAATATTAAAATTAAGTTGGGTGCAGTGGCTGACACCTATAATCCCAGAACTGTGGAAGACGGAAGCAAGAGGATTGCGAGCCCATGGGTTTGAGACCAGCCTGAGCAACTGGGTGAGACCTCATCTCTACAATAAGTCAAAAGACTAGCCTGGTGTGGTGGCATGTGCCTGTAGTTCCAGTCACGTGGAAGGCTGAGGCAGAAAAATCACTTGAGTCCGCAGATTGAGGCTGTGGTGACTGTGAGCATGCCACTACACTCCAGTCTGGGTGACAGAGTGAGATTCCAACTCAAAAATAAAATAAAATAAAATTAGTAAATATTTATGATGACTAAAATCTCTGCCATGCCACACAACCAGGAGAGACAGGAGAGAGCCTTCCTCTCTTCCAGGCAAGGCAGTCAAATTTGCTCATCCTTTGGCCTTCAGGCTACACCAGGGAATGCCCTAGCCAGAAATCATCTGTTGACAGTTACTACAGATTGTTCACTGGAAGATAGAAAAAGAAAAGCAAACTCTCGCTCTCACCCAATCAGGTAATAAGAGGTCTGACTTCTCTCCTCTGAAACCTGTGATCCACCCAGAGAGTAGCCCGGGCCAGGAGTCACGGGCGGTGTGTGCGTGCTTCATGGCCTTTATCAACTAAGCTCTCTATTCTTAGTTTACTGCTAAATCCTCCTTTAATTCTTGTTTTCATAAGAGTATCCGTAGTACTCTAAAGTAGAAAATGTAGCCCATTACTTTCCACCTCATAGGTTACACCTTGACCTAATGTTTTTATGTTTATACTTATGCTTACTTTAAGGCCTTTTGAGGGTTTGCTGAAGATGGCGGTATACAGTTATCTCAGGTCTTAGACACAGTCCACTGAGAGTTTTGAGTTGGAAGAGAAAGGGGAGTGAGGGAAGAGGGAAAGAGGTCCCCATTAAAAGAGGTTCCGGTATGGACCACCAAAATGCCATTCATGATATGACTGGAGTCACAGGGGGAGGAGGGGTGAAAGTATTCACCAAGACCATTATGAATTAAGAGTGGTAGATTTATTAAAGGGATGATGCATTGTGAGGGGCATAATGGGCAGGACAGCAGTGAGAGTGTCTTCTGTCTACAAAAAGGCATGAACTAGAGGGGTGTTTTTATAAGGAGGGTCAGATGTGGGCCAGGAAGGTTTGTCTTTGGGCGTGGTGTGTAAAAGGAAAGTTCCAAAGGCTTGTGAAGCAGCTGATTGATGGTGGCATTTAGTTTCTTTAAGATAAGGTTAGTTAATAGCAATAGTTGAGAGCCTTTTTGTTTGCTGTGGAACCAGAAATTAACAGTGAGTTGTTAACTACTTTCTTTGTTGGCTGTGGAACCCATAGCAAATGTTTCACAGCTGGCTATACAGCCTTTACAACTCCTTGCTATTATCAATAAGTTTCTTTGCAGATTTTTTTATCTTGAGTTCCCTTTCCCTAATATAGTTTGCCAAATTCACTCAATTGATGCCGGCCTAATTGGGCCTTATGTTTCTCCACAATCTCCAAATATCTATGGAGATCAAATGACAAAAGAAATGAAGGTTTGACATTCTATTTTTACTATATTCAAATAAAATGTAATCTAAAGTAAATAACTCTCTTGACCTTAATTACACAAAATCTTTTAAATGGCATTCTGTACATTCTCTAGAAGTAGTCATATCACTTTTGATAAAGTGGTTTCAGAGAGACAAAACAAAATGGGAAACAGAAACAAAAGTTTCCATTAAACAAAACCAATCCAGTTTCTGAAATTATAATAAGAGATATCAGAAAAATCTGACCCATCAATCACTCTATAATCTGGTGGACATGTTTTGCTTACATATTTAATATAAATACAGTAACAGCTTTTGTAAGACTGTATTTCATAATATCTCCAATCAAAAGTCAATGGCATAATCAGTTTTTTCAAAGCAATTCTTAAAGCAGTCCAAGCAGGGTCATTAACACTACCATCAGAGTGCCTGATGATCATAGAACATTATGTAAGTAAATGAGGGTAATGGTTACACTTCAGGAAACCCTTAAAAATGAACATTCCTTACAATAAAACTTTACATAGGAATTAGGCAGCACTGTTAAGTATGGTAGTATCTGATTACAATCTGGTGTACAAATGTGATGCAGATTGAAGTCAAGTTCATATGCTTTTCCAATTAATGAAGCAGAGAGTAGAAAAACAGCAGTGCATAAACTGGGTATGAAATGTGCCAAGCAAGGGATTTGGAATGTGGCTAAGACAGTTTTGAAGAATGGAGTCCTTGGAGTTCTATGCCATAAATTAAGTCAGCAGTAAACACAGCATAACAAAGCAAATGTTCAGGTTTACATAGGAAATGTTAATTGTTTGCCAGGGTAGTAGCCAGTCTCATTAAAGTTCTAATCATAACATATACATTTGAAGCAATTAATTTCCTTTTGATTTCTTCAGTATTTGATAACTGACAATTATATAGCTAGTAAATAGATGTTTATTTTCCTATGAAAAATGCTAGCTATAAGAATGTGAATTGTTGGAGGACATCTGCCAAAAATGTTAATAATTTTTGTTTGAAAATAACAATTCTGAAGACATTCTTTTAGTAATTTACTAGCAAAATCACTTGACTTTTGAAACCACTCCTAATTCAAAACAATAAAATAATTCTTATTCTCTATTAGTATAGAGATATAGTTTAATCAAGGTGTTATGAAATAATTAATGTAAAAACGAGTACAGGAGAAACAAACTTATTTCATTTTTATACCTGAAGAATTTTCTGAGAACATGTTTCCTGCCAAGATTATTGTTGTTTGTATGAATTTTTTTTTTTTAGGAACACTAAACAGGTGCTATAAAAGCCAAAAATACAAGTTAGTTCATTTCTGCTTCTTAACAATAAAAGTAAGTCCCCAAACACCCAATTAAACCATAAAGTATAAAATTACATATGGATCCCCCCATTATTTTGCCCTATGTGATGTGCCGGCAGAATATAGTCATTAGAACCTAGAATTCACCTATAATGATGTAGAACTTTTGTTTTGCAAACATTTACCTTAAAAACACAATTGCAATTTTATGGAGAAAATGTGTCTAACATACTATTAACATATGGATTATAATAACTTATTTAAAAATGAAGTTTAATTTATTATAAATCAAGTTGATAACACCAACAGCCCTATATTAATAAATTAATGTCTATTAATAGAAACCATTAGAAATATGCTATTATCAAGTACCAAAATATTTTTAAAGGTTTCTTAATTTATTTGGAACTATATCATCAACAATAATTTATGAGAAATATTTTCTAGATCCTAGACAAAGTGAATCTTGGGGTTTAAAACTTTTAGAACACTTGATTTTCCAATAGAAAGCAGAGAATAATAAGTCTTCCAGGAGTCAATCTGTATTTTGGTTTCTATAAGCTTCTTTGCAAAATACAGGTCACAGGAAATATCTCTATCTTTCCTCATAAATTGTTACTGCCCATCAATACATAATGTCTCATCCTCAATTTTCCATGAAAATAAGAATGTTGTAATAAAATTGAGTTTGATTTTTAAAATTCTAGTGATTCTTTATCCAAATTGCATGTTTGTGTCTTGAATATCTTCTCCCTGATTTGAAATGTGTGTGTGCATGCATGCACACGAGAGTGTGTGTATGTGTCTGCATGTGTTCTTCTAAAACTACCTCAAAATGTCTGTCAACACAACTACAAAAAATTGAGCCCCAGGTTTTCCCTAGCACAGATGTGATGAAATCAGCTACCTGAAGGATGTGTTGACAGAAGTAGCAAGGCAGATATCACTGTCAACGTATTCAAAATGTTGTTTTAAGACACACTCAGTTCTACATTCATTAAATTTGTTGTATTAGGACATTTAAATCATGAAGAAGATATAATAGCAAATGAAAAAATCAATTCACAAACCAATTTATCCATGATGATTATCATTTCAAAATGGTTATTTCTAAACTATATCTGGAAGGTGATAAACTAAAATTATAAAAATGATTAGTTCTGGTTGGTTAAATTGCAAGCATTTTTCTCTTTTATTTAATTTCCTGCATTTTCTTAATTATATCTAATAAGAATTTTTTATTATTAATATAAGAGGAAATAAATAAATGTGAAGAAATGTTGGCAGTATTAAAATTCATTTTATTTTATATATCTTGAATCTCATTTGCATCTTCATAAGCATAAAGATCCATTAAAATAGCTCTCAGTAGTTTAAAAGAAAGAAAGAAATGGCAAAGAGAAATGGATAACAGTAATTTAGGTTGGGAGTCTGCAGCATAAGCGAGCAATAAGAGTATGAGTCATTCCAATTTTGTACCATATGGTACAATTCATTGTTAAGATTTTGTGTACAAGTAAATATGGTGAATTTCAATTCTCATTTAGATTAACACAATGTAGTATCGTTTTTAAGACTATAGGATCTTTCTTACTCATCTTGAATCCAAATTCTGCCTTTTACAACTTTTGTGACTCTAGCAAATCGATTCACATTTCCTCTTCACAGTTCCATTTCTCATTTATGAAATGTTAAGAATGACAAGGGGGTGTTGCAAGGATTACATGGATAAATACAAGCAAATCTTTTAGGACAGTGACTGGCAGATTGTGAGTATACAATTCACATTAGCTACTATGTTTTGTCTTCTGTTAATATTATTATTGCTTTTATTATTTGTCCCTAGTAGAATGAACTAAGATAAATACTCTCTCCTTTGCTTGAGTATTTCACTATTCCAGGAAAGGATTTTTTCCAATTATGACATTCAAATTCTTAAAAATAATAAATTCCACTGCGAAGAATTTGCCCCTGTTGAGATGAGTGGGCCTGATTTTGCTGCCCTTCACCCCATGCTGCTCCAAGTCCTACAGTTGGGATGGACTGGGATTGTAAGAAAAGAGGTGGACGAAGATGTGAGTCCTGCTGAAAACTTCCTCTCTTCTCCCACCTTGGTCCCTCTCAAAAACCCAGTAGAATTGCAATTTGAGGGATTGCATCCTGTCGAGACTAGGGATGCCTGCCAAAGACGTGTGCATCCTGTGTTCCTGGTTCCCTCATTCCAAGACCGCCCTTTTCCAGGGTTTTGAAGTAAACAACCCATCTTCCAGCTCAAAACAAAATAAAACAAAAACTTAAAATCTCAAATATATATATTTAAAAGTATACATATATAAAAAGTATGCGTATATATACTTAAGTATATATATATATGCACACACATACTTAAAAATACATATGATAAAATAAAAATAAAGTTAATATATAAGAAAGCATTTATTATTTCTCTTGAATAATAGAGTTATATTACAAGATAATTACATCAGTCATCAGAATCCTTCTAGTAGGATGAGATAAGATACTACCTATAAGACACAACACATTTATTCATTTTTCTTTCCAACATCTTTCTGAAAATAAAAGTCACAATACTAATTAAGAAATAATTAAACTGTCCCTTTTTCACAGATTAGATTCAATACCTATTCTGCTGCCATGTAGATACAGATTGTTAGAAACAATAGTACAGTTTGATTCTTGATAGTACTCTTGTGAGATATATTTTTCTTTCCTGGTTTAGCTTACTGAAAAAGCTCAAGGTTAATAATAAAGCAATACAAATGCTTCAGTTCCTGTTTTTCTACCTTGTTTGTTTAAACCAGTTATCCTGGCTCCACTATTGGATGTGACCCAAAGGCATCTTTCTAGTTCACCTTGCTTTGCTGCTGATTTTTTATTGTTGATAATATCAAACAAATGACATATAAAATGGGCAATGTAATGAAAGCCCACTTACAAATCATCAAGATAACAAAACAAGCAATAGAAATAAATCCAAATACATAATTAACATGAAAATATTAACAACTTTACTAGAAATCTGAAAAAAATCAATACAGTAACTTTACCAATAATTACTGTGAACCAGAACAATATTATTTATTGTACAGAGTTATCTCATTTTCTCTTCACAATAGCACCCTATGAGGAAGACAGTATTATCTTTACTTAACAAATGGGTAAATTATGAAAAAGTCAACTTAAGAGTTGTCCATTGTCAAACAGGTTATAATTGGCACAGCCAGAACTGATCTTTTTGAGGTTTATTTCTATAAACACACACACACACACACACACACCCAAACAAACAAAAAAATCCCAAAACCCACCGTGTTTGTTGAAGTCAACTTAAGTATTAATCACTAGAGAAATAATATAAGTCATTGGACACGCATTCTCTGAAGTACTCTGAGGTAAATGAAGAATAAAATCTATATGTGTTGACATAATTATCTATAATAGATCATTGACTAAACCAGCATACTACTAAGTAATATTATGATATAATTTAAATTTAATTTGAAATATATATCCAAATTATCTAGAAGAATACAAGTTAGTAAAGTTGGCAATAAATTTAGGGTTGTTTTATGCAGGAAAGGGCAAGAGAAAGGATGGCAATGATTTGACTTTCTCTTTTTGGGTTGGAGTCTCACGCTGTCGCCCAGACTGGAGTGCAGCGGCTGCTCCTGGCCACCGCAGCCTCGACCTGCTGGGCTCCGGTGATCCTTCCACCTCAGCTTTCCAAAGTTGGAACTACAGGCGAGCGCTACAACGCCCGGCTGATTTTTGATTTATTGTAGAGATGAGGTCTCGCCAAGTTGCCTGGGCGGGTCTCGAACCTGCGGGCTCAGGCAATCCACTCACCTCGGCCTCCCAAAGTGCTGGGATTGCAGGCTGAGCCACCGAGCCCGGCCTGACTTTCTTTTTATAATAACAAAGAACATGTATTAGTACGAACTTCAAAAGATTACATTTTATAATTATATTACTGTATATTTACTATTATATTGTTAAGACATACATTCTTTGTGACTGTATTCATGAAGTCCACAGAGGATTGCAATTGAAAAGAACCATCTGTAATTCAACTCCATTAATACTTTCAAGTTCCCAAGTAACCTTATAAAAGAAATGACAAAAACTATGTGAGACTAGTTGTAAAAGCACAAAGTACTCATCACTTCTTTACATGAAAAACCGTTTCTGAGAGTTAAGCCAAGATTATGTTTCAGATTACCAATAGTCAAATGTTGAAACAACAGTACAGCAATGTTTAGATGTTTGCTTATGAGAATAAAAAATCTTAAAAGACTTAATTGTGTCTATAGGTATGCATTAGTTTTCATCTGTTGATATTCACTGGGAGGCAAGGTGCTATTTGCTATTTGTTATTACTAATTTCCTTGTAGGAAATCCCTTTAGCATTTTTTCATATTGTTTATAATAGTCTCAAATTAATGAGATTTTGGGCAATCCTAGAAATTGTAATCCAATTTTAAAATAATTTATATTTTGAAAAAACCAGATAATAAATTCATTAGCATCAAAATAAAGATAAAAGCTTAAATTTAAAATTAGTGCTGTTGTTTCTTATATACTGTATCAAAAGATTATAAAGCATTTTTCAGTGCAATAAAGTTGAATAGCTATTTTCGTTATAACCATTTTTCTCAGGTCACAAAACACAACAGGATGCAAATCAATATCTCCAATTAATTTCATTTTCACTTTTACACAAACCAAATGCTTACAAAAATGTTTATATTTTGACTTATTCAAAAACAAATGATACTAATTACCAAATATTTCATATCCTCAATTAGAAAAGCAGTTATACTATCCATTGGCCTCTATGTTTTCTTGGCAAACAACTGCCATGAAAGCTTTACTAGCTTAGTTTTCCTTTATGAGCATAATTTTCAGTGAAATATTACATAATTTTTAGGTGCACTCAAATGTTGTCTAATTGTTTCTGATTAAAGTGTTTGTTTTTTTTATTGGCTTGTTTGTTTTAACCTTCGAGTTTTGAGTTTATGATTGGAATTTTTTCTTTTTTTGAGGTGGCATCTCAGTCTGTCGCCCAGGCTGGAGTGCAGCTCACGGCCGCCCCAGCATCGACTTGCTGGGCTCCAGTGATCCTTTCACCTCAGCTTTCCAAGTATCTGGAACTACAGGTACATGTTATCATGCCCGGCTAATTTTTTAAGAATTTATTTTAGAGACAAGGTCTCGCCAATTGCCCTGGCTGGTCTCGAACCCTCAGGCTCAGGCAATCCACTTGCCTCAGGCTCCCAAAGTGCTAAGATTACAGGCTGAGCCACTGAGCAAGTTTTGAGCTTATACTTAGAAAAATATTTATCAATAAAATGACTTGTTAAATATGTGATTATACATACAAAGATTTTCAGGTTGACATCAGAATACACATGATACCAAACTTACACTAATTTTTAAGGCATACTTAACCAAAATGTTCTTGAAATATGTTCAATCTATATTCTTAATTTCAGTTGACTAGTATTTTTAAAAGTCAGAGTGTATTTAAAATGATAAGATAATATTTTAATTACTTGATTATAAAAGAATATTTTCTGAAATTAAATTTGAAATTAATAAACTTAATTTTATTAGTACTTAATTTTAAACTAAATATGCTTATAGAAAGGTTTATATTTTTATGTGTAATCTATCTCTATATCAAATGCTGCTATTCAATTGTAATTATTAGTTTTCTGATATTGAAAAAAATGCAAACATTCATTGCATTGCACTGCTCATTCACCCAAAGTTGGTAAACTCAACTTTAACATTATATTTCCTTAAGCAAAAGATAACGAGTACATATTACATGTAAAATTTGTAAGCATAGAAAACGTAAAATAGTGAGTTTTCTGAATTAATTTTGTATGCAACATTGATGTACATTTTGGCTTTTATTTTTCAACCAAAATCTGAAGTAACTAAACATTTTGACATTGAAATCACTAAGGTAGGTCATCATTATATCTAAGATGCAAGACTTTCATATAATTACAGGCAATTTGCATAATAAACACATTGTCCAAATGACAACTAAGCTTATCCCTTAATCTAACACAGAATATTAATGTTTGAGTTTGACATATTTTATCATCTTTTTATGTACAGGCATACATAGTCTAACTACTGAAAATAATCATTAGGTGGTCTAATAGACAACTTGTGTTAACAGGTCCAAAAGTCACCTCCTTTTTCACCCAAATCTGCTAATATAGCAGTCTTACTCATCTCAGTAAACAGACAAGCATGTTCATTTTCTACTTCATTAGGCCAAAAATGTGGTGCATCCATCAACTTCCCTGCTTTTGCCTGCAGTCTATACCCAAATCATGAGTTTGTCATATTGCCTTCCTATCAAAATCCAACCACCTTTCCTTAACTCCATTTTTTATCACTAACACCTACAATAGTACAACACTCTACTCATATGTCCATGTCTCTCCTTATAGACTGTTCTCACATCAACTAGACTGGACATAATGTTACTTCCTTGCTTAATGTCCTCCACCAGCTTTCTTTCTTCAAGTAAAATCTGAAGAATTTACTGTGGTTAAGAATTACACAATCTCGTTCTTAACTCTTTGACTTCCTCCTAAATTCTTATAGTCACACTCACACTACCTTCATACTATTTGCACATATTTTTTTCTACCTGGAATGTTTTCCCCTGGTTTGTTGCCAGCTTCACTCTCTCATCTTCATATGTATGTTCAAATGTTAATACCTCCTTAAGGAAAACTACTTCCCAGGGATCTTTATGCACTAATCCTGGCTATTTTCATATTACTTTCTGTTTGGTAATTTATATGTTTTTTTCTTTCACTGTCTGTCCCTTCCAAGGAAGAAAAACTCAATAAAGATAAGAATTTTTTGTGTGTTTATTCACTGATGTGTTCTCAGTTTATAGAAAAGTTCCGAACACATATTGAACTTTCAGTAAGCACTTTCTTGGTAGAATGAATCATTTTGAAGTTCATCTAGATAAATGTCTAGCAATATACCTGGGTATAAAGATAAGTTGAACTATAAACTTTGCAGTAGAAATCTATTTACATACTGGTAACATTTAAAAATATGAATTTATGTTCCAGAGAATCAATAAGTCTGAGAGATGAAGGTAACAACATTATAAATGGCATAAAACATTTTTCTTACATTTTCTAATGTAGCAATTGTGATTGGAAGTAGGTGCATATGAACATACACACTCATTTTATATAATAAATATTAAAATGAAATATTATTGAGAGTGCATGTAGTGATATGCTCATTTCAAAAATCAAAAACTCAGAAGCTTATTTTCATAATACCATTTAACAAAGGGTAAATGAGGTAATGGTAAGAATTAAGTGACTAATTAAAGAATAATGTGTATTTGTTGAGGTATGAGCACATAAGAGAAAGGTAAATATGTATTGTCAATGTTCAGTTAGAATAATTATTAGAAAATTTATTTAAGGTAATGATTGTGATTTCTTGGTCATTTTGTATCAAAAGCAGTTCCATATTGTGCCTCAAATGACATTCAAGTCCAGATATTTGAAAACATTAAGATGACACATAACAATAAGGATAATCATGCTATTGTACTTGTTTACATTCAGTTCAGTTCAGAGCTGTACAGCATCAAAGCTAACTGCTGCCTTCTGTGAAATGGAAAGCATTATCAAGTAATAAATAATGCTATTGATAATGAGAAGAATTCTTGACATAATATCCTCAGGGTGAGTCAAAGTATGGATTTAATTTCTAGTTCCTTGTTCGCATATTATTAAATAAAGTTCACCACAAATCAATATGATAAACAGACATTTGGACATGGGAGAGCATTTCAAGATTTAGGCCTCCCCCACTTATGCCTGAATGCTGGTGCTAACTATATTATGTGTGGGATCTGACATAAAAAATAACTTACAAGAAATAAGCTGATTATTTAACACTTTAATTGATTGAAAACAAAACTGAAATACTTAAATGAATAGTCATTATGATGGTTAATTTGATGTGTCATCTTGAAAACACTAAGGTGTCCTGTTGTTTGGTCAAACACCAGTCTAGATGTTTCTGTTAAGGTATTTTTTTAAAACATGATTAACATTTAAATTAGGTATACTAAGTAAAGCTGATTACTCTTTATAATGTGTGTGGGTCTCATCCCATCAATTGAAAGCTTTTTTAAGAGCAAAGAGTGTGGTTTCCCAAAGATGCAATTACGCCTCAAGGCTGCAACATAGTCACCCTGCATGAGTTTCCAACCTGCATATTTCAGACTCAAGACTTCAGCATCAATTCTTCCCTTGATTGCCAGCCTGCCAGACTGCTCCATAGATCACAAATTTGTCATCCGTCATAATTGTTTGAAATGATTCCTTAAAATATTTTCTCTCTGCTTTCTCTCTCATGTATATATTTCTATGGCTTCTCTTCTTAGAGTAAAAGCTGAAGTATTCAAAGATGTGTATGATCTGCCTCCTAATTCAATCATATATTTACAAGGAACATAAAGCTGTGAATCCAAAACTCATGTACACACACACACACACACACACACACACACACACACACACACAAACGTACACACACAATTGGTTCTGTTTTTCTGGAAAACCCTCATTGACTGACTTCTTTGTTCCAGGCACTGAACACAGAGTAGTAAATACGACAGAAGTTCCTATTCTCATCAACCGAGCATAAGCAAATGACAAAAAACATTGTACGTCATGATAAGTGCTGCAAAAATACATTTTAGGGACATAAGGGATGAGAGAATGCAAGTAAATTGGAAATGAGGCCTAACTTATTTGACAGTTAGAAAAATCTCTTGGGCAATAACAGAAATATAATTAAAGTGAGAAGTACAAATAATGTATAGAATTTGGAGAAGAGTTTTGCTGGAAGATGCAAGGGCCAAAGTAGAAACACACTTGAGGCATTACTATTGAGGAACAATAGATAGAAAGATGCAGCTAAAGAAATTAGTCAAGAAGAAAATTGTAAGATGTAACTAACTTCAGAGAGATACTCAGAGGCCAGTCAACTAGGAATATAATCATCTGTTATGGTTTGAATGCTTATGTCCCTCAAAATGTACGTATTGAAGCCTAATCAACAATGTGATGGTGAGGAGGTAGACTCTTTAGGTTGTCATCAGGTTATGAGGCTAGTGCCCTTATTCAAAATGCCCCAAAGAGTGACCTTGCTCCTTTCATCATGTGAGAATACAGCAAGAAGGCAACATGTGTGAACCAAATGGCTGACATGTTGATCTTGGATTTCTTAGCTTCTACACTTGTGAGGAATAAATTTCTGATTTTTATAAGCCCACCTAGGCTATGGTATTTTGTTATAGTAGCCCAAACAGACTATCTCACCATTGTTAGAAGTTTGTTTTTTTGTTTGTGTGTTTTATAGTCTAAGCCTTTGGATTCTGTTAAATAGGGAAATTATTTTATTTAAAAACACCAATTCATTAATCATCTCAGTATAGAAAAAGCCCCGTATAACAGCCAAGCACAAATTCGAATGGTAACTAATAAGCCATTGCATGATAAAACTGATTGTGTGGTAAGTGGTGGTGAATACAAAAAAGATGAAGTAATATCTATGAAAAACAACGACTCTACCATGAAGAGAGAACAGTTCACTGTTTTTTACCCTTTTTTCAGAACTTTAAGCCAGTAAATACTGCCAGACCTATCTATGTAGCAGAAGTCTGATGTCTAAATATTTGTTGCATATCAGTATTCAGATGTTCATTTATATGAATACACATTTCTTTTGAATAGATATATACACAAAGGTGTGCTCTAAATTTGTTGATTTACTTTGGGATACATGGTGCCATTTGTGCAGATAAAAATCTAGGCTACTCTAATCTGTCCCAACTGATATGTCAAAATGTTCACATTTCCTTTCCTCCCTCCTTTAGGCTAAAGACCACAAGAATTCTATTTATTTTTCTGCCTTTGCTGTTGCTTCTGCTACTGATTGAGATTCTGTCTCCTTTACACCCCATCTCCTAAGCTCAATATCACTGATAGAAAAGCTATTTTTACCTTTTTATAAGACTGACCTAAGGAATAACTCTGTGGTAACAGCATGAATTGCAGTGAAAAAAAGATAAATGAGAAAAAAATGCAAATTAAGTTTCCCTAACTATGCTATCCCCTGTCAACACTGGATCTTACCCGTGGCTTTCTTCTTTCTTGCATGCACTTTCTGTTCTTCTCCTCATCCAGATACTCCATGCTGTTTCCCACCTCAGAATCTTGTTGCATTATCCATGGTAAACGGCCCACATGAGCCATGACTTTTTAAATAAAAAGGAGGAAATCTGAATTGGGTTCTTTTAAGGAGGAATTTTGAATCGTTTTTATTTTTTCATTTTTAATTTTTAATACAGATGATTCTGTGATCTGAGAGTCCAAAGTAAACACTTCGTTTTCTTTTCTTTTCTTTTTTTTTGAGTTGGAGTCTCACCCTGTCGCCCAGACTGGAGTGCAGTGGCACGCTCCTGGCCACTGTAGCCTCGACCTGCTGGGCTCCGGTGATCCTTCTGCCTCAACCTTCCAAGTAGCTGGAACTACAGGCGCTTGCTACCACACCCGGCTACTTTTTTGATTTATTGTAGAGATGAGGTCTCACCAAGTTGCCCAGGCAGGTCTTGAACCCGTGGGCTCAGGCAATCCACTCACCTCAACCTCCCAAGGTGCGGGATTACAGGCTGAGTCACCGAGCCCGGCTATAAACACTTCTTTATCAACTAAGATGAACTCTAAGGTTAAGGAAACAAAATTATCTACATATCCAGGGTTCAGGGCCCAGCTGGCATGGCAAATTTCTAAATTCCTTCTGCTCTAAACTCCCTAAC